>JBBPRR010000272.1:0-29469 GCA_038093115.1 Hortiboletus flavorubellus
CTTGTCGTTGGAAGAGCGTCCTCGGAGTGGTCACAACGTAGCAAAGCACGCCGGAACGTCCGGCTGGGCCACGTCTTTGGTGGTGCTTGGTAGTGATCGCTGGCGATCCACCGTGC
The DNA here is from genome assembly GCA_038093115.1 of Hortiboletus flavorubellus. Lineage (NCBI taxonomy): Eukaryota > Fungi > Basidiomycota > Agaricomycetes > Boletales > Boletaceae > Hortiboletus > Hortiboletus flavorubellus. The sequence continues at coordinate 117 of JBBPRR010000272.1, forward strand.
TCGTCTTGCTCGTGGCTTGGCGTTAGCTATGGCGAAAATCTCCGAAACATGAGTTTGAGTTCTATGCAACACATCACCATGTTGTGCTGTTATATGATCTTCAGCATATGTGACACTAAGCACTTCCAACTTGTTTCTGCCATATTCAACAATTGAATTCGATTCTCCTGTATTTCCTTTTATATGTATCACACCTTAACAACATTACCACTCATTGTAATAGCACACACAACAGTTACATTTGTAGGCAAGTTGTTTACATAAGGACCAATCATTACATGTGTTAGGTTGGCATGACTATTCATCCAATGTGTGTAGTTTACTCCAACGGACCATCACAGTTTGATTTCTCATCCACATTCTCCTCCTCTGATTCTTCTTGTGGCAAACCCAAAAAACTGTAGTAAGGTTTCTTTGAGCCTGATGTTGGTTTGGATGCTTCCTTCTCCTTTTCTCCCTGTGGCTGCCAGTCTCCCATGCCATGTTGCTCGTATGTTGAGCAGTATTCCTCATTCCCATCCTGGTTTTCCTCTAACTCTTCGTCCTGCTCCTCCATCGACAAGAGGTATTCTTCTCTCCTTGCCATATCTGACAATGAGCAATCATGGTCTTCCCACCATTCCTCCTCTCCCATGGGAATCACCCTATATCTAGGCATTTGCAGATCATACTGTCGCCACATCTCGTTTTCGGCATCCTCGTCCATGATGTCCTTCTGGATTTGGTCTGGATCGTCTACCATTGACTCATGCATATCCTGTTTACGATCAGATTATACAACTGATTTTTTAAGCAAACAAGTGATATCCACCAGTTTGTTGGAAAAAGCTTCTGTTAAGCCATCAACGTCCTTTTCTACTTTGATGTTCTTTGTTGCTTCAGTCACCTATTTATATTGTTGTCATGTGAGTAATGATTTTGTGTTGCAAAGTGATGAGTTTGTGCTCACCGGATTGACGTCTGGATTAATAGTCATGGTCTGTGCCTCCTGCGTAAGCCGGCGCTGTGTTATGCGAATGTCACTGCAGGGAATGAATATGGATGCTTGCCTTGTCTGCTGACATGCCTTGGATATCTGTTTGTGATCCGACATCCACAACAATGATAGTCTCGGTCTGTACTTCCTGCGCAAGCCGACGATGGATTATGCACATGCCATGGTAGTAATAGATGAGTGAATGCAAAGCACTTGCCTTGTTTGCCAACATTTGTATTTGTGTTTGTTTGGGTTTGTTTGTCCTTGACTTGCTATTCAATAGGAGATGATGATGGTTTGAAGAAGAGAGATGGTGATGATGATTTCTGTTCATATATTTATGTTATATGATGATGTAAGCAGTTTGTTGTTGTTTGGTTCCTTCTTGGCCAGACTGAGCTAATGATATCTGGCTTGTGTATGCAAGCTGGTGGTTTGATGCTTCTGATGATCGATATGTATGAAGTTTGCTTTAATGTAAATATGAATATGAGTGCTTTCCTTGTTGGTTGCATAGTCCGATGCCGTGTTGCGCATATGCTTGACAGAGATGTGCTTTATAAGCCATGAACCAATGTCCTGGTGGTATCACAGGCTATGGCTTGTCGTGTGGAATCGTTGTCAGAATGTTACTGAGAGTGTATTGTTTGGAATTGGAATGAAGGTTTGCTAGTGGTGGCAATTTTTAAACCTGTATCTAGAGAGTGGTGTCAATCTATTCTTTATGTATCCCATGCTCTGAGCTTTGTTTGAGCTTGATATTTAACTTGTCAAATTTGGAACGCTGATATCTTCTGTAGTGTTTTTTTTTTTCGGGAATGACATGTTGTGAGATCATGACTTGTGATGAAAACATGGTGCTTGTATGACATGGCATGTCTAACTAAAGACTAACTACTTGTCTTTCTCGGATGTCTTTCAATTCCCCTCTTGCTCCCCTGTTCCCATGACCATGTCTGCAATCACTTCTTCTTGCTCTTCTTCCTCTGACTCAGAATGCAGCTCCTCATCATCCAAGATCAGCTCGACCTCGAAGCCTTCATCCATGCCATAGTATTCCAATTGTCCCAATGCGTAACGCACGTAATCTTTCTCTGCGTGCGATAACAAACCTTTTCCTTCATCCAAGGTGTGCAATGTCAACCATGTGAGTGATGGGAAGTGTTCCATCTCCATGTGGAATTTGAGAAGTGAGAGGCTGTCTGGCATACGTGTATGCGTCTTTGGGTTAACGAATGGCATGCCTAGCGTGAACTCCACGATGTGAGCCATGAGTGTAACATCTGTCGTAATCATTTCCAGGAGTCGTTCGTTGCGCATGAGCTCGTGATGGTAGCAAGGACACTGTGGATCGTTTGTGTCCTGACAAGGTGGATATAGGCTGGAGTCCTTTGGCATCAGATCCACTTTGCCAAGTGTTTTTGGTAGAAAAGCCTTCAAAGACGGATACGAAATATAGAATTGAATACATGAAATAGCATCGAGTTCGCTGGCGATCATGCCGAGCAATTCCCAAGGGAGACGGGGGATTTTGGAAATCTGAGATCTTAACGTAAGCCGGCGCCGGGTTGCGCAAAACTAATGTTCTTACTGCATTCATGGTGATTTGTGATCTGAGAGTGTTGACAACATTAGTTTGGGGTGCTCGTGGCGGTGAAGACCAAACTCACAAGGCTGGACTGTGTGTTTGTCTTTGTTTGTTTATATTACTGAATGGGGAAGGTGATGGTTGAAGATCAAGAAGCAAAGTAAACTGTTTGTATGAAAAACATGATAAATATATTTTCTCTTGCTTATGTAATGTCTTATGTAAACATTGAATGTGGGATTGAATGTGGGAAAATGGTTGGTTTGGACTTGGGCTTGATGATGTTGACACAGCTTGATGATGGTGTGATACCATATTTCTGCGCAACCCGGCAGCGGAATGTGCAGTCATACGATCTAAAGTGTCTTTGATAGTCCCTTGATGATATGCATGGTAAAGATCGCATGTTTGTTTTACATATGTCACGACAGTATGAACCAAGAACTTGCTTGTGATGATGTAACTAGTATCGCCTTTTTCGACCAGTGCTCTGCTTCAGCTCCTCGTCCCATTTCTCGAAAAGCTTTTCGTTGTAAAGGTCTTGTTTCTGAGCGAGACTTACATGTCGCATGGGCCATTGCATCCTCTCGCCAACTCCCTCAGATTGAAGATAGCTTGCAATTTTCAATGCCTGTTTGACATCATTGTCCTTCACGTTACGAAAACAGTCCACCATCTCTCGTATGTCGATTAGGGATGGTGCCCTCGCCAATGCCTCTGCCTTGTTCTTTGCATGCTGGACTGCCACCTGGGCAGGCCTGTTGGCTGTTAGGCTTTGACATCGAAAATAGATGTCAGACAGAATGCGAAGGGTGGCTGGCATGCTTTCGAACTCTGCACGCTCGATGTGGTAGTCGAGCATGTATGTCTTCAGGGTTGACCAGTTATACAATTGTGACTGTGCTGTATATTCAACCCATACATCATTTGTTGTACCTCCTATGTTGTTACGATCACTACTTACATTTGTAGGGTACTCCCGCTGTACGACGAAACCTCAGATTCTTCACCCGGGCTTGCCTTTCTTTTTCCCCTTCAGTGTCGGGTCCCACCATGTCAAGGCTACGCTTGCCCGTGTTGAGCCCGCTGGCCTCCTTGACAGGCTTGGAATGAGTGTCGTGGGTGGGAGAGGAAGACCATTGTGTCAATATTTTGTCGTTGTCGCTAGAATGGCTGTCCGAGTCTGACACGAGGACTGTGATGATGTCACTAATCAGGTGATGTGCAGTACATGATAAGTCACTCACCGATTGGATCGTTTGTGTTGGATGTTGATTGAGGTGCTGTTGTTTCGACGGTGACTGATGAAGCAAAAGAATGTCAGCCTTGCGGTGCTTGGTGCATATGCATGTTTATGCTTACAATGTTTCACCTGCCCCATTGAGTCTTTGACCGTGGTTGTTGATTCAGAGGAGGTTGTGTTGGTGGTCATATTCTGAGAGAGCACAGCGGCGACCAATGCGATGTCCTGCTTGTCAAAATCCGAGGATTGAGAAGCGATGCCATCACTGATGGCAAGGCCCTGATTGGCAAATTCCATGGTCGAGTCTTGGGATGTATTGATGTCATTGGTGGTAAAGAGGCAAGCACCCTCCATGTCACTATCCTTTGATTCCTCTTTGATGGAGGTCAACGTCGCATCCTTGTTGACCACCTTTGATCCCAATGTATCCACTTCCTGCTTGTCCTTGTTCACAGGGGCTGAGGTGTTCTTCCTGATTGCGGCGACGATGCAGGACTCATTCATTACAATATCTGGATCCACATGAAATCGTGCGTAAGCTTGCGACGGGTTGTGCGAGACGATGGAGATAACACTTGCCTTGTTCGTCTGGCTGTAGACTCAGCCTGTCCATGGGAATGTGGGGCGTGACTTCTCCACGTAACGCTGCCACCGCTGCATTGCTTGCCTCTTTCACATTTCTGAGCTCGAGGGATGGGTAGACGTGATGGTGTTTAGTTATCCAAGTAGGCAATTTTCTTGCCTTGCTGAAGTCTTGAGCGACATACATCGCCTGCTGGTCGGATTGGATGCGCATCGCCTATGTGGTGGTTTTGTATGTATTTGATGTTTACATCGTGTGATTTGTTGAAATCTTACCTGCAACAAGTCCATCATCGCACCTTTCAATCTCGGCGTCGTCTTTTTCTCTTGTCCGTCCTCTAATAAGCCAAAGTCCTCTATCATGACCTTATCCACGAGAATGGTCATAACCTCCTTCATAATATTGCCATTGCGCAACATCAATTTCTTTGCTCTCTGGTGTGATTGTGAGGACTTTTTGTCCACATCTGATGTCTGAGCTGGCAGCAAGAACTCACCTGCTTGCGTTCCTCCTTGGTCTCTTCTTTTGTCTGTGGTGATACGAAAAAATTCGGTTGGCAATTGTTGAAATCTTAAATGTGAAAGACTGACCGTGGAAATGACCTGATGGTATGGGATGTGTTGCGTAAGCCAGCGCTGGGTTGTGAAGATGTCCTCGATGATGCTCACTTTGTTGTTCTCCATGTCGATCATGGAGGACTGTTCGTTTATCGTGTTGTGTGTGTCGCAGATGGCGCTTGTGGTCTTTACATGGACATGAGTGTCATGTGTGTCGCGTAAGCCGGTGCTGGGTTGTGCAGAGGCCCATTAGGGTGCCTACCTTGCTCTCTTCCATGTCGATCGTAGAAAGCTGATTGTGCGTGTGGAGAACGTTGCTTGAAATCTTTGCATTGATGTCATGTGAGTGGTTGGCTGGTGGTAAGGAGGAAGATGACTTGCCTTTGAGTCTGATGACACCTATTTGTGTGTTGTTTGTACTTGTTTGATTGTCTTGAATAGGAAGGTGATGGTTGTGGTTCAAGAAAGGGATGATATAGTCAGATTTGACTTGGTGTTTATATATGCTGCTGTCTGCTTATGTAATCAACTTTGCCCATATGTGGCATGGTCTTCTGGCTGTCCTGATTGAGGTTGAATTAGCTTTTCATATAAGTGATGTTGTAAGTGGTTGGCTTTCAAATTGTTTGGATGAAGTTTTGCTCTGTGTGTTGACTTGTAGGTTGGATGCCAACATTGCTTATGTAAGCAATTTTGTGAGTGGTGTACATATGCTATCTGACTCATCATGGATGTATGGACGTTTGGCCCAACATTTGACTCGATGGTTTTTGGCACAACCCGTCGACGTGTTGCGCAACGAGCCAAGAGTGTCAAGGCAATTGAACCTTCTTTTGGAACCCCAGGCCTGGCCATGGTTGTTCCGTCACACAAGTCTATTGTGCATTGGACATGGATTGGCCAGTCACGCTTGCACAAGTGATCTTGTGATTGATGTACATGCATTATGTCATGTCTAGTCTATTGGTTAACTTGGTTGGCTTTGGTGGAATGCAGCGATGAGTTGTGCAATGAATTGAAAGAGCCTTTTGAATGTCTTGCAATGTTTTCCTTGGCCTATGGAAGACATACAAGTTTTTTGGTGTTGGATGCTATACATTATTGCGGTGCTCATATAACTTGATTGTAATCATGGATGCTTTGCATTGTTTGGTGTTCTTGTTTCAAGCATGTCACGGCTACATAACGTGTGTTGCATTTCTCGAAACGAATACATGACTGTGGTGATACTGGCTACTCAGAATACATTGATTGTTCGCGACAAGGAAGAACTTGAGGACATGTGTATCTCTACTTGCCACCACTCCCCGAGCTTCCCATGGTCAGCATTGCCATGGTGAAAAAGTCCTCGCTGTATACATCATCAGAAAACTTAGTTGGACAAAAGCCAATGCCTTCTGTCATCAGTCGCTCTGCTGTAGCGATATACTTGTCGTCGTCGAGAAGCTTGGCCAAGGAAACTAACTCGTTTGTCACTTGAACATCACTTGGTGCTTCCATGAGGTGTCGGAACTTGTTCACCGTGGCGTCACACTCTGTGGAGTCCTCTGAAAGCAGACCAAGGACGTTCTGTAGGATGCACAACAGGGCCGGTGTGTTGTGCAGTGCGATGTCAAACTCCTTCTGGACCAGCGCTGCAATGTAATGGAGCCAGTTGTACTCGATGATATGGTCTGAAGGACGAGTTTTTGTGAGTCTCACGATGAAGGTTGTTTGTGAACGTGGTATATTTACCTGCTTCGTCTTGGTCTTCATCATGAGCTTCATCGAGGCGTGGTCGGCGGACGCGAGAGAGGTCTTCTTCGTCATCTGAGCTGACCTCCATTAGTGAGGCGGGTCGCTTGGGTGTGCGCTCGTCGTTGCTGGACTCGGGAAGGAACACTGTTGTGTAAAAGGTTGATCTATTGAACTTTGATAAAAATCGTGTGAAAGAGACTCACATGGAGTTCCTGGGGTGTCAGAGTCGACTTGCATGGGAGGATTCTGTGAGACTATGTCCTCCTCGCCAGAGCTCGACATGATGGTGTCTGTGCGAATGGTATGAGCAAATTGGACTCTATCATCTCTATGATCCCCTACCTGGATCACGCATTTGATCTTGTGAGAGTGTCAGGCTGGTGTGATGAATGTTTGCACGTCCTTTGCTTACCTGGTGCGGGAGATCGGATGCAGGATACATCTATGAAAAGTGGTCAGTCATGTTTAGAGTCTGCACAGTCCGACGACGTGTTGCGCACCTTGCTTTGTCTTCTTCTTGACTGCTGGCACTGTTTTTTCATTTTTTTATTGTCAAGTCAGCATGTGATCTGAAGGAGGTGACATGCCATATGATGTGCATACCTTTCTTTGCCTTGCTGGACGTGGCTTTGGAAGTGACGGCAGTGGCATCGACAAAGTCCATGTCATAGGCATTCAGTTGCATGCGGGCACGTGTCTTCTTGCTGAACAGGGTGAGGCTGTCGACCTTCTTCTGATGCTTCTGCTGTTTCTTTTGCTCTGCTACCCTCTCTGACATTTCCATGTTCCAACCTTGCATGTCATCGTCGTTCTTTACGATGATGTGGGTGAGCTCCTTGTAACGCTTGTCATCGTCGATGGGTGCCCAGAAGGAGTGAATGTTCTGAATGTCAGCTTCTTTCAGCAGTGGTAGCTTGACAGGCATCGTCTGTAGCTGTTCTTGCATGCGATGGGAGGTTGTGAAAGTATCACCATTAAGATCCAGGCTTGGATCCTCGATGCGTGCAACGTGCCTCTCGGTCTCCTCCAGAATGACCTGCATGTTTGGCGTAAGCCGGCGATGGGTTGTGCTGCAACGAGGGACCGACTCACCTTGAGTAGAACGTCTAGGGCATGTATCACGGTGGGGGAAGGCAAGCCTGGCTTTACGTAGCCGACGGAATCCACCATCACCGTCTTGGCGACCTTCTCAATGATGTCTCTACCGTCTTTGCGGATTTGTTCGGTCTTGTTAAGTCGAAGAACCCTGTTGCCTGCCGACTCGCCCTGGATGCGTACGATGGATGCTTCTGTGTCCAGACGTGGAGCCTCGTTTGTGGGATCTGGATGCTCATTGATTCCATCCCACCATGTCCACTTGTCGATCTCATTTGCGTCTGCAAGGACACAACCGATGGTGTAGCGCACGTTCCAACCATCTGGAGTGGCAAGGAGTCTCTTGCGGTCCTGATATGCCTGATGGAGTGGTGCGAGATAGTTGACGAGGGTCTCTGGCTTGGTCAGTTTGTCACCCTTCTCCCATATGAATGCAGTATGGGCCAGCATGCGTAGTGCTTTCTTTGCAAAGCTTTGCTGCTTCCCGGAAAGACCATCCAAGTCCATGTTGTCGAGTTGTGCATACGGGCGCTTGGTTGATGGTGGATACTCGAGCGTCTTGAGCTGCTCTTTGTACGCCGTGATCAGGGTGCCAAAGCGCCTTACAAAAAACTTATCCTTGAGATCTGGATCCACTTTAACTCTGCTCAGAGACAGATTTCCTGCCTCCTTCCAAGTATTCATGGCGCGCAGCCAATCTCTGCGGTGCCCGATGAGGATGTCAAACAGCTGTGGATTTCCAAGCAGGACATTCAGTACATCGCGCAATCCGTCGACGTGTTGCGCTGCTCACCTGCACCTTGTCGGATTGTTTTCCTGCCGTGTGTGCTACCATGGCAGCGATGTGACTGTTCCATACCTTGGTGCGTTGGCGTGTGTCACGCTGGTTTAGCGCGTATGTTGCGAGTGGCTCTACCCAGGTTGTGACCTAGAAGAAGGTTGTTATGTGTGTGTCGATGAAGAGCTACATTGGTGGATTGGGCCTACCTCTGTGATAATGTCTTCGACTGGATACTTCTCATTCTTGTAGAGTTTGAGTAGACCTGGGAGGAGGTACTTGCAGGGAAGAGGAAGCAAGGCGAGTGGTGATCCTAGCCTACAGAGGAGACCAGCCTCGATCCAGTCCAACTTGTTTTCCATGTTTCTGACCAGTTTGGCGTTGTTGCTGTCATCGTTTGGTGCGACCTTCCGGGCCTCTTTGTGACAGTGTTGTCTGACCTCCTTCCAATACCCCTTGAGACCTGCTGTATATATGACTTTCTCGTCAACGTCGTTGGAACCCCAATATTCAAGGTTTCCCTGGTTTGATACGTGCGTGACGTATGAGGACACCCACACGTCCAGGTAGCTTATGTCCAGCACGGTGTAACACTTCTGCAGTTCGCTCCGAGTCATTTTTCCCCTCGTGTTCTTTGCCGAAAGTAGGATCTCATCCATTGCCTTTTTGATTGCCCGACCATTATCCTCGACGTCCATCACGGTCCGAAGCGAGTCCAGGTCGATTGGAGTAGACAGGAACTTTAGCACTCTATGAATATAGTCGCCGAAGTGACGCATGAGCTGCAAGGATGTGGGCCGTCAGGCTGTTTGTGATGCTGAAGAATATCTGTTGCTTACCTCTCCCATGACTGGATTCCATCCCGCAAAGTGTCGAAGGCTCAGTCCAGTCTTCCCCTTGATGGACTGCATGTGAGTCCACTGATACAATGACCTGGCCGTGTCATGCAAAGTACTATCCTTCAATATCGTTCGGAACGAGTCGCTTCGACCAGACTCTAGCTTTTGGAGCATGGCCTTGATGAACTTGGCACGTTCCTTGGCAGAGTCCATCTTGTTCAGCATTGTCAGCGTCTGGATTAGACGATCGTCGTCAGTGTCGTCGTGGTTTGCCAGAGCGAAGTTCTCGGTCAGATTTTGCTGCAGCATCCAAGAGTCCTTGTCCTGCTGTATAGCATCTGATTTAGCTCCTGATCAGCTTTTGCACAGGACGGCGACGTGTTGCGCAGACTTACCCATGTTCATGAACTGTGCAAGCCATACGCCCTCTTGGTCTATGATCTTCCTGGTTTGTTCGATCGCATGCTCCAAGGTGGCCTTGAGATTGATGTCCGTATCCTTGGTTGTTGCGAGCTCCTGTTGTGCATTTCTATGCTTGTGGTAGATGTCCATGACGGGGTGGACTGTCTGCATGTAGTGGCGACGATGATTGCCATTCAAAAGGATCATCTCGCGTGGACCCTCCTTGGGATCTTCTGACATCCATACGATGTGATTCGTGTAGGTCGTACCCTTCATTTGCAGCAAGGAGTCGACATTCACCCAATGGGGTCGGATGCCAACGACGATGGCACTGTCGACCAACCTATTGTGCAGGCCTTGTCGGCTGACCCTGAGCTTGAAGTCGTTGATAAAGGCCTCGTCGATGTCCCGCTTGTTGATGGTTCGTGTCACGAGAGTGGGTCCACGATCCAGGTCGTTGTTGTTCACGAGGCTGATAAGGGCATAACCCATCGAGTACCTCACTGACTTTTCATGCAGCTCCTCGAACGAGTTTTGAGAGCTGCTCTTGGTCGGAGGTGCGACGGTGGTTTTCTATGATGTAATGTATGAGTTGGGTGACTGCTCGGAGTAAGCGAGCATGATGCTCACGATCAGCTTTGGCTTGGTGGCTGGTGTGACTTTCTTTTTGGCAACCTTGACCCATCCGATGCCTCCGGCCTTGAGAATGTCGGTGCGTAAGCCGTTGATGGACTATGTATGTCCGTGGATGATGAAGAAGTCTTACCTTGGCTTTGGCCTTGGTTATGACGGTCGTGGGAATTTCTTTGTCTTCTTCCTGTGCATGACGTGATCAGTTGCTGTGCATGCATGTCTGAGGACCCTTACCACGGTCTCATAGTCAGAGTCGTGCTCCAAGTCTGACGTTGCCTGAGTGAGTTCGTGCGTAAGCCGTCGCCGGGTTGTGCAAGGTAGATAGAAATGACTTGCCTTTTCTTTCTCCTTTGCTTTCTCTTTTCCCTTTCCCTTTCTCTTTGTTTCCTTTGTGGATGGGGTGTCGTCCACCTGACGATGTGATAAGCTTAGATGTGAGAAGATCGACGACGATCTTACTTCCATTGCATCGTCGACCGCTGTGGAGACCTTTTGAAACATATATAAAGTTCGTCATGCATGTTGTTGAATAAGTGATTTTGCTTGCCTTCTTTGGCTGCCCCTCCTTGATGGTGGGAATTTCTACCATTGCTCTGGCAGCATTGGCCTGAATGGCAATGTTAGTGATGTGATTGTGAGATAGAGAGAGTCTCGTCACGTACGCTGAGAGTCTCCTGTATGACCTGCGCCACCTGAGGGATGTTAGAGGCATGCATGCAATGCCATGTCATGGTGAAAGTTTGCTTACTATCTCTGCATGAGTCTTAAGGGCATGAAGGATTTGCGTAAGCCGTCGATGTGTTACGCATGCATGGTTTGACTACATACCTTGGCTTTGGTACCCTATGGTTTGATATGTTGGTGAGATGCAGTGATGGGAGAGGATGTGTATGGTACTTACTGTTTTGTCTGACATAATGTTGTTTGTACTTGTTGGTTTTGTTGTATAAATGGGGAAGGTGATGGTTGATGGTTGAGTTGTGTAACACATAGCTACACACATTCAGGGTCCTTATATACATGAACAAACTGATTATGTAATATATTTGTCAGTGCTTGGTTGTGGTCCTGTGTGTCTCCTCTGGTTGCATTGATTTCCTTGATGATGGATGTCATGTTTTGCATAGTCCATTGCCGGGTTGCGCGGTGTGTCTGTTAGCTTGGATGGATTGGATTGCACTGAGTGCTTCTGTAGGACTGTACATTCATGCAAGTGTACGAATGCTGCTCTTTCACTCTTTGGTACATAATCTGGCTTGTTTCCTTGCATGCGTGATCATAACTACTGTATGCTATGTATTTGACGCGAACTGCCTCGAATGACCTCTTCCATGTCCTTGGTCGAGCAAGCTTCTGATGCTATGTCCTCTCTGTCTCCATGTACCACAGAAACAGGTCTACCAGATTGCTGTAGCTTTTCTCCTTTGGCCTGTCCATCAGCCATTGTGTGAATGTGTCGAGGCTCAAACCCCATGTGACATTAAATCGGACCTCGGCCCTATGCTTTAACCTTGCATTGTGATGGATGGCAAACGCCATGGGCGCAATGATGTCAGCATACTCGCAGTCGATGGCACTCCCCTTCTTGGATTTCGTGAACGTTGGATGTATCGAATCATTGATCTGTGGGACGTGACAGATATAGCAGACCTTTGTGTGATGTTTGCGATATTGGAGTTGTTTCCTCCAGTCCTTGTATTCACTCCACGTGACCTGCAGGTCGTCCTTCATGGTATTGCAGTGAATGAGTGCATGTCTGTCTAGCTCTTCTGTGGGTCTGTGAACGAGGCAGATGCAGCATGCTTGTTGGACTGAGCGAAGGGCTCTCTGCAGTCGTTCTGCCTCGCTTAGAGTGCCAGACTCTCTGGCAGCCTTGAGCTCCTTGACTAGACTGGTGGCCTCTGTGAAGGTGGCTGGAATGGTTCTGGATGGAGAGGAGTTGGGATGAATGATCGTTTTCTTGGAGCCTGGCATTGTTGCCATCTGTATGTCTTGAGGACGATGATTTGGATCATTTTGACACACAGAGCAGCGCTGGTTGAGCATATTGTCCAGGCAGCCAACGCCGATGCCATCCACATAGGATGTGATACCATATCGCAGGCATCGTTTGCTGCCATAGAGATGAAGGTGGTCGATGATGGCCTGTTCATTGTTCCTGTCTATGATGTTCTCCTTTTTGCTCTCCTTCCATTGCTTTGTTGGAACCAATGTGTGACATGATGCTGCCATGCCGTCCCGCCCTGCCCTGCCCTGACCTTGGACGTACTCCAACATTTCAAATGGCTTGTCTGCATGCAACACCAGACGAACGTGAGGATAGTCGTTGCCAGTGCTGAATGCAGAGGTGGCAACCATGACTTTGCTGCTCTCTCCTGCCATCCATGAGGTGAACTCCGTCCGTCTTTCTGCATCGTCCATGGTGTCCTTGTCGCCTACGTAGTAATGCCAACCTGTTTCGTGAACCAAGTCCATACATAAGCCGATGGAAGGCACAAAGACCAGAGCCCGGTCCCGAGCCTCCCAAGTGCTCTCTTGCTCTCTGACGATCTCTATGGTACGTTTCGAGAGGTTTCTTTCGTTTGCTGTCTTTTCCAGGATGAACCTGAGTTCTGGACGGTTGGTACCTTGTCTGTGGATGCTCGTGTTGGCGACGAGCTGGTATGTCTTCCTTGTTGTCGACAGAAAGGAGGGTGGAAGGGTGGCCGTGAGCAAGACCAACTGGACGGGTTCCGAGCGTATGTCGTAAAAGTGTTGCAAGGACTTGCGATAGCTCTTGGCAGTGAGAGGAATGTGGGCTTCGTCCACCACTATGCGTGCGACCGTCTTGCGACGGGCATGGTCTGCCAGAGCACCTCGCCACTGTGTCGTTTGTGACTTGTCGGCAGAGACCAAGATGAGGTTATCTCTTTGGTTGAGATTTCGGTTGTGCACATAGATCTGATGCGGAACCCCCATGTCTGTTAGTCGTCGCTCGTAGTCCATGATGAGTGAATTCAAGGGCAGGACGAGTACTGTCGTCTTGTTGACCTCAAGAAGGCTTGGTATGATGGCCAGCATGGACTTTCCTCCTCCTGTCGGCAAGATTGCAATGACGTCTGTCTGACCCTGAAGCACTGAACTCATGGCATTTTTTTGCTCTGGAGATTTCCAGTCCATGCTGTTGTTGCCCAACAACTGTCGCATCCTGTCTAGTGCCTGCTGCTCTGGTGACAATGTTTGCGCAATCCGCCGACGGGTTGCGTCGCCTGCCGTGCTGCTTTCACCCACCACCGCCATCACTGTGAAAAGAATGAGGGATGTTGGATTGTGAAATGAATGTTCACGAGGAGGCCTACCTGAAGTGTGTGATGCCATGGAGGCTCGTATGGCTGCTTGTAATTCTGGATCCTCTTCGTTGGACTCTGAGGCAAGCTCTTCTTGCTGACTTCCGCTCCAAGTCCTGTCATGCCTTGGAATGCTGCCTGTCTCGTCGTACTTCTCCCTCTGTTTTTCTTGTTGTCTGTGTGAGGGTCGTGAAGGTGGCTGACTGTGGTCGGGCTGACGATTGCCTTGATCTCTTATGGCTTGCCATATCTCTGTCAGCATGGGGGTGAGACGTTCCAACACCCTGTCTGCAATGATATTTGGATCCACTGTTGTAGATTCCTGGGAGTGAACGCAAGCCGGCGCTGGGTTGCGCAAGTCAAAGGTGGGTGGTGGGTTCGCCCTTGCTTGTATGCCAGTGGTGGTGCGACGCGCATGATTGTATGGAAGGAATTGCCCTCCCGGCACCACCTTGCAACGTACTTGCCAGGAGGTGCTTGCCTGTAGAAAGAGTGGAAGAATGTCTTCGGCAGTTCCTGCCAAGCTGTTTGTGGTCAGACCATAGATGCGATTCTCTGTGGCCCGCATGTGGCCAGCCTGCAAAGATTCCACGTCCTCCATCTCGTCGAATTCCACCACGTGTTCCACTGCACACTTGAACTTGCGTCTCCAGGCTGTTTGAATGTGACGCCATGGATTTATGGTGAGTGCATAGTGAACACGAGGCAAGCTATGCTTGGACATGGCTGCAGAGAGGTCCTCTGATGTGAACATGCGATTGAAGTTGACGAACAGATTGTCTTTGTAGAGCCGTGTGATGGATTCGTTCTCGAAGCAGATCTTGGCTGCAAGCTGAGCAAAGGGACGGGCGATGACGAGATCCTGGATTAGAATGTCGCTGGTGATCGCATCCAGACCATGAGGAATGAGCTTGTCCTGCCCTGTGAGTGCGGTGGTCTTGGAGTATTGGCAGAGAAGCACGACGTGTTGTCCGAAAATCATGAGGTTGCGTGTGGGTCTCGTCTGTGTGTTGCGATATGTCATTGCTGTCAACTCTGTGCCTCTGGCTGGTGCGCCGCTGAGCATCTCTGCACGTAGGAGAAGGAGTTTTTGCAACTCTGCATAATCTTGTAGCCAGCCGAGGAGTGCTGCACGATTCCAGATCAGTTCCCCGTCTTGACGCAAAAGAAATCTGGAGAAGGTGCCTCGACCCTCCACGACCGCCCTCACGAGCTGCTTGCGATCTGTCAAGTGTGTGTTCTTGGGATCGAAGAGGAAGGAATAGCCAACGTCTTTGTTGGTGGGATCGTCCACTAGAGTGTCACCCTCATAGTCTGCCCTGAGGGTGAGGCCACGTAGGACTTTGTTCTCCCATGTGGAGATGAGATGGTCTTCCATATCTTGAAACATGAGACAGACGTCAGAGAGAGATATGTTGTTTCCCTTGTATTTCAGGGAGCTCCAATCCTCTGTGTTTGTCCACCAGATGCGGGGCAGACTTATGGTGTCGTACGCTATGGCGGATGCTCGATGTTGCAAGGAGCGCAGACGAGAGAAGGTGGAGTAAGTTTTTTCTGTAAACCAAGGCTGGAGCTCATCGCAGGCCATGGCCTCAGTGAGGTGATCGTTGGCTTCTGTGCGTGCTCTGATTTCCCTCAAGAATGTGAGACGCATACAGTACTCCAGTTTGGCAATGATCGTGGTCACATCTTTGGGTTCCTTGAAGGAGCCATCCTGATTCAAGGTTGATAGAGCCAGTGCTGCCTCTGTGGGATCGGGAATGTGGATCAAGTTCCAGGATGCTCTGCTCCACGTCGTGGTCCATGTCTTGATTAGCACTGCATGTATCTGCTGAACAATGCAGTCTTCGTCTGTGTCATCTTGGATCATGTCTACAAGGCGGCTGACAACAAGGTTGAAGTCGACCATGTCCAACCATAGGTCTCGCAAAAGCATGGCAAGAAGGCGGACGACGGGAATGATATAGTGCTTCATGGTGGTGTCCCTTGCATGCTTGTGGAACGGGGTGTTTGATATACCACTTTGAAGCATGCATAAGCCGGCGCCGGGTTGCGCAGAGAGAATCATACTGACCTTTTGACGGGATCTGGAGAGTTCAAGCGCTGTAGGACGAGCTCGTCTGTGGTGTCCATGAGCTGTATGGCCTCCTGAAAGTAACGTTCGACGAAGATTTGAAGATTCTTGCAAAAGGGTTCTTCGGCATGTGAACCTGGTAATGCGATCGACTTGCGTAAGCTCTCTATGGATACTCCAGTGTTGGTGACATGCTCATGCCATCGTGTGGTATGTAGCCAAGGACTAACTAGCCGATGGTCGGTAGAGACCTGAATCACTTCCAGCTGCATGTCAAGCTCTTCCATGAGCTTGGTCACGATGGCATCGCTTTGATTGCATGTGACCTCCGTGCCTGTTATCTCCCATAGCATGCGCTGCCTTCCTGCACCTTGGGCCTTCATTCTTTGTGCCTTGCATGCTCGCCATTTCTGAGGAAGGGGTATGTCAGGATGACAGTGAAGGTGATGTATCTTCATTTTGTGATGCTTGGTCAATACTGTTGAACATTGATCGCATGCAAATGCCTCGCAGATGGAAAGTCCATGAACCATGGACCTTGGACCTGTGATCGTGTCTGGAAATGAGGATGTCAGCTGGAGTTTGTGTGTCACGTCGTCGAATAGATCTTGATCAAAGGCAAAGAAAAGATCTGGATGTTTGTTGATGATGTGACTTCGTGCTGTGGGAGTGGGTATGCCTTCCTTGCAAAGCTGACAAACCAGAAAACGTAGCTCGGCGTTGACCACCAGATTGAGGTTTGTCAGGAATGCATGACGAATGAATGGTTGATCGGTACCGTCGTGTTGTTGGATTGCCGAGGTGGTGGAAGTCAAGCTTGTCATGTGGATGGCAGAGGAAATTTGGTGCTGTTGTTCCACATTTATGTTTACGAGCGACTATGATGGATGTGAGTGAAAATCTGGAAATATTTTGAATATTTACCATCAATGAAGGGCCTCCAACTCTTATGATATTGGATGGCTGGGGTGATGAGACCTCCATCTCAGACATTGATCTTGGGCTGGTTGCCTGTTTGTTTTGGTGAGCGATGCATTGAAAGAGAAATCAAGAATGATTCTTGCCTGATGTGGTGATTTCATTGCTATGTCATCTTCTTGAATGTCAGAAGGAGATCTCATATGCTGTTCGTTGCTTGATTTGAATGTCTATGATTATGTTGAGCGACGTAACCCGTCGGCGGGTTGTGCTAACGTACTTCAGAGTGTCTTGACTGATTTTGCGCTATCAAGGATGCCTCATGATCGTCTGATGAGTTGTATGTTTTGATGTTATGCTCTGTTGACTTACTTCTGGGTGAGCCACTCTGCTTGTCTTGATTGATAGAGTTGTGGCATGCTGATCCTCTGTCAAAGTGGATCGATGGAGGGACTGGCGATTTTGTTGTTAAATGACTGTTTGTGAGAAAGAGATTGCCTACTTTTGCTTCTGAACCCAACCAGGTGGTTTTCAAGGTTTTCATGTGCTTTTGTAGGGCATCGATGGTGATGAAGCCACGTGTCTTGGGACACTTGATGTGTGAACAATAGCACATAAAGGTACCGTTCTCATGACGTGTTGCAATGATCTCCTGACCATTGTAAGCGATGAAGGGGACTGTCTTGATACATTTCCTCCAATGTTTGTCATGGAGGACCTTGTTATCGAAAGCAACACCACATTCATTACAGACACGGGGCATGGTAATATATCAATGATGACTAAGCAAGATTTGATGTATGGATGATGATGGTTGAAGGGTAAAAAGAAATATGGATTTGTTTTCTACAAGTTTGACATATGTACTATATTTGTTTATAATTATTTACATTTGTCTATACTTGAAATGAATCTCTGGAATACAAGCTGAAATTGTATACTTTTATAGCTCCTTTCAACATGACTAGCAAATTGACTTTAAGATGGCATAACACGTTGATGTGTTGTGCAAAGACAAAATTTTTAAAGATGATGTTAAAATAGTATTTCTAATGGCAATGAGATACTTTGGATCATATTAGAAGAGTGCTTTTAGTGACTATGAGGTGCTTCTATTCATATTAGAAGAGTGCTTCCATTCATATTAAAGAAGCACTTCCAGTGGCTGTAAGGTGCTTCTATCCATATTAGAGGAGTGCTTCCAGTGACTATGAGGTGCTTCCATCTATATTAGAGGAGCGCTTCCAGTGGCTGTAAGGCGCTTCCATCCATATTAGGGGAGCGCTTCCAGTGGCTGTGAGGCGCTTCCATCCATATTAGGGGAGCGCTTCCAGTGGCTGTGAGGCGCTTCCATCCATATTAGGGGAGCGCTTCCAGTGGCTGTGAGGCGCTTCCATTCATATTAAGGGAGCGCTTCCAGTGACTGTGAGGCGCTTCCATCCATATTAGAGGAGCGCTTCCAGTGGCTGTGAGATACCTTCATCTATATTAAAAGAACATTTCCATTGATTTTAGGAGAACATTTCCAATGACTATGGAGCACTTCCAAAAAGTAGGCAATGGTGCGCAAGACAGCAGTGTCTTGGGCAAGATGGTGTGATTTTAAGCTAAGTGCATTCATTCTAGTCTATGTGAAGGAAGTACTTCCAATCATATTAGAAGAGTGCTTCCATTCATATTAGGAGAACACTTGCAATGGCTGTAAGACACTTTTATTCATATTAGAAGAGTGCTTCCAGTGACTGTGGAGCACTTTCAAATAGTGGGCAATAATGCACAAGACAGCAGTGTCTTGGGCAAGATGGTCTGATCTCAAGCTAAGCATTTCTATCTTAAGCTAAGCACTTCTATCTTAAGCTAAGCGCTTCCATCCATATTAAAAGAGCACTTCCAGTGGCTGTGGGGCGCTTCCATTCATATAAGGAAAGAGCGCTTCCAGTGGCTGTGGAGCGCTTCCAAACAGTAGGCAATGATGCGCAATACAGCAGCGTTTTAGGCAAGAGTGTGTGATCTTAAGCTAAACGCTTCCATCTTAAGCTAAGCGCATCCATTCTAGTCTATGTAAAGGAAGCGCTTCCAAACAGTAGGCAATGATGCACAATACAGCAGCGTTTTAGGCAAGAGAGTGTGATCTTAAGCTAAGCGCTTCCATCTTAAGCTAAGCGCATCCATTCTAGTCTATGTAAAGGAAGCGCTTCCATCCATATTAGGAGAGCGCTTCCAGTGGCTGTGAGGCGCTTCCATCCATATAAGGGAAGAGCGCTTCCAGTGGCTATAGAGCGCTTCCAGTGGCTGTGGAGCGCTTCCAAAAAGTGGACAGTGATGCGCAACACGGCGGCGTTTTGAGCAAGACAGTGTGGTCTTAAGCTAAGCGCTTCCATCTTAAACTAAGCGCATCCGTTTTAAGCTAAGCGCAGCCATCCGAGACCGTCTCGGACACAGATAAGATTATTAGGTGTTTTTCCTGAAATCCCAGACGTGGATGACGTCGACTATATTCTGTACTACAGGCGCGTTGATGCTTTTGCCACCATTTGCTGCGTATGACTGCTGTATGAATATGTTAAACTATCACTTTACCTGGGTAGATGTACAGCAGAACATGTAGGGCTTTGGGCATCCAGCTTGTGGTTGAACCAAACCCTTCGACTTAGTTGCCTGGACTCTTTACTTGCCACCCCGCTCGCTTGTACCTCTTCTAGTCTTAGGCGGGTCTGTGGGCCCATCTGGATTACTGGACAACCCAGTTTTGGTATAGATAGAAATGTATTCATACGTTCTGTAGGAAATATTGATTTGTGGTGTCTGAAAGCTTCTTGCGACCCGCAAATTTCTCATTTAGTTGGAGTGGTGCGATTTGGCGTCACTGCCTGTCCATACGTAGTACATTCAGTCTATTTTACGGAAATCATGGCACCGCAAACGGAAGATCAGGCCGAACCCCTGAGGACTACAGAATTCCTGTGCGTGGGCATTCGGAAACATCGGAACGGACGGAAGGTCACCGGATCGAATGACTCAAGCCTGGTTGGGATGGGAACATCGGAACTCATGCGGAAACAAGTGAAGATGATCCTCTACCCTGATAAACTCGGGGGATTCTTCATATTCATGTGCCCTTACCTTGTGTGTCTCACAGGCAAACTACTTGCGATCGCATTCACATTCACATCATAAAAACACGACATGAGGGACGAGGGAAAGAAAAGAAACATCAAACGTCTACCGTCGGAGCTTGGCCACCTCTGCCATCGATTCTGTGACCTGATGCTCCAGATCTTTAAGTCTGGTTACAAGCATCTCTTTCTGCTCTGTCCACCTTTGTTTCATGTCCGAAATAAGCTGCATCGGGTCGTCGGATTTGTCTTGCGGAGGGTGCCTCTGGGACGTAGCCAATTTTCCTCTCGGGGGGCGAATTGAAAACTCGCCTGAGTGCTGCTTCAGCGAACTAAAAACAAAAGGAGAAAAATGGGGCCGCTCGCCTGCGATTATGCACCGTGTTTTCGCAGAGACGCATGAGGCACATGCCCGCTTTTCGTTCACAGGACCCGATGCTTCAGGTTTCCTGGGCCACACGCATGTGGTCCCACGCAACTTGCACGGATCACAGATCTATGGGGGGTGGTTATCAATGTCAACGTGCTCACGAGATCCGTCACAAACCTTAGGCTCTTCCGATACTTTCGGTTGAGACAGTGCCTTGCCTTTGCCTGGGATCTTCAGCTTGAGGCCAGTCGAGGGGCCAGCCTCCATTTCATCTTCCTCGTCGCTATGTACGAACTTGCCCGACTTTGCTTTCCGTTTTTTTTTCGACAAAGGTGCCTTCTCTTCTTCATCTTGTCGCGCCCTGCGTCTCTTACGTTTCAGAGTTTGGACCGTTCCTGTGTTTTCTGAAGGGGCCATGGGCACCTCGGAACTGGGTAGGTTCGTGTTTCGTGACCCTGCTTGCGCACTGCTGTCGACTTGCCTGATCACAGGCTCGCCACTCACACCATTTCTGCCTGGAGCATTTTCCGCTCTCTCAACCTCTGAAGGCGAGGAAGATAACCTAAAATTCGCTACACGTGGATTACCGAAATCGTCTGAGAAGCCAAAGACTGACTCACTAGATGCTGGTGGCACTTTCCACCACTCACCAGCTCCCTCGAGGTTAGGGAGTGCACCCGCCGGTATATCCACGTACCCCGGCCCAGTAACAGAGGGATCGTCCGAGCTGACCTGATCGAAGCAGAGAGTATCAATACCCATGCCACCACTGTAGTGGCGGAACAGCATGGCTCCAAGGCTTCCAAGAAGCCTGGGGTGTGGGGAGCTCATGGTGGGTTTGGGCAGGTGAGCCTGAAAACAAAGTGACATAGACATATTTCTAATTCAAGAAGATTCATCAAAGGTTGGATCTCTTACCACCTCAGCCTCCAGGTTGTTGCGCATCCAGATCGCCCATACTTTCTTTGGCCCGATAATTCGAGGGACAAGTTCGAGTGCGGCCTGGACGCGGGCCGTAGCAATGATCACAGGTTGTTCAATGTGGTGGAAATGCATGGTTAGTTTATGTTATGGTGCGACGACTTATAGCATGGGTTTGAAAAAGTGGAATGAACTTGAGGGTGGAGAGGTATGTCGTCCGGAACGTTGTTTACGAAGTGTATTACATAACTCGACTTAGTGTCGGCCCAACCTTGCTTTCACTAGAGATCGATGTTGTGTGGTTTTTATTAGATGTAAATACAAGATTATCCTACCCAGAATACCCTCCTTTTTTGTGGGCTTTTCTGAACGGGAGAGAACAAGGCGAACGAGACAAAAATGAATCGTAAATAGAGGAATGATAATATCGGTATGCGCATCTTCGTGACACGAAATGTAGATTTGAATCTCGACATGTCGAACGGAGCTCGTAAACGAGCGTAGATGAGCGTAGACGAGCGTGGCACGGGTGTGGCCGTGCGGTCCCGTGCGGGGCATAATCATCGTCCTTCATCCTGAAGAACCACTCCCTCTTAGTGGGAATTTCTACCATCATGGCTGCAATCGTTTTCATCAAACCAGATAAAACGCTCGCACCCTACATTACCAGGTCTGGAGTTGTCCCTATCGAACCAGTCTCTATGGTGCGTGCAACACAGTTGCCTTCCGTTTACAAGAGACAAACACAGCCTCAACGCTTGGTCCGCGGGTAATTTCCATTTTCGCTCTGTTTGGCGCTGTGGCAAGAGACCTGCAAGCAAGGGTAACTTGCCTTTTTCTTTTTTTCATGGGAAACCCACGAGTCAAGTCCGTAAAGGAACCGCCAGAGTCGGGAGTTACATAACTTCGGCGTGCTTTCATTACCACCCGCCACAACGTCCTCGTTGCAAGTGTCATCCACCTGACCTCAGGACAGGGAGATCTCGAGAACGATATCTGCAAATTCATCGTGAGGGATGGAGAAATACTAAGTAAGGCAGCGAAGGTGCCAGGATCGCTAGAAACCGCGGTGCTATTGGGAAACAGGCACGTTGATTGTTACCAAAGAGAAAACTAGTACGGCGGGATCCAAGATGGGAAGACACCACCTAGAAAAAGAGGTGCAACGCTGAAGGGGTGAAGAATGAACGTCGTACGGTATGTACATGATATATGACATGACCAGTCCTTGCTCAGGGTGTTGAGCAAGTGCGCAGGCCAGGAAAACAACTCAACTGTGACAGAGGGACTACCTCAAGGTATGTGTACTCACAATGCCCATCGCATCGCGATCCTCAGCGTTTTCACCGACTATGCAGGAGAGATCTCCTGCGCTGTCGTGACAGCGAGCTGACATGTTAGTTTCCAGCGGGTGTTGTATCCTCCTATCTTAACATGCCTGCGCTCGAGCTTTCCGTCTCTCCCATTATCGGTAGGCGTCCCATTTCAGCGCTGGCCGATTGAACTCAGTCCGTTCTGCCTCTCTTGACTCCCTTCGTTTGTGGCTTTCGTCTCTTCCGGTTTCGGTGTGTGCATGTTTTATGCGGATGACAGCGAGCTGACAGGCATGCTTTCAGCTCTGGTCGATTGTCTCCAGCATCTAGTGTTCGCTCTGGTACCAAAACTCAGGAGTGTTGGGAGTAGTAGGTGCATGTCACTGCGACGCTGAAAACCTACTCTATGGGGGTTCTGGCTGCTCTCTAAAACAAGATTCTTCCGCCTCACGTGCTGCCCACCTCGTACGACTTTAATCTGTATTCTCGCGCGTGCTGCTTTGCCCCGAGGGAATGACGTCTCCAACAATGCTTGCCCCCATACGTGCCCGCGCGACCTGCCATATCGCTTTGCAATGCGTCCCTCCCAAGTAACCGAAATACATGCTAGCAAACTCTCTGTATCAAGGGGAGAGTCTACTGGATGTGGTTGGTGACGCGTTTCGGACAGCATCCGTTTGACTTGACTCTCATCTGGTCGTCCGTGGTCATTCATCACTTTGTCCGTCGAAGTGCGCGTCGTGGGTACATTCCCAAGGGATATGCGCAGCGGTTTAATAGGGGGGATGTCACTGTATTTCCACAACATGGACCGCTCCGCGACATGCTACCACCTGGTTTGAATGACACCAAGGATGCGGTCTGCGTCCTTTTCTCTGGAGGGGGGACCAAACGGATGGTGGAATCACTGTAGTAGTTTGGGGTGCTCGTGACTAAGAGAAAAGTATGGACGAACTCCAACTTCCTTTGCAATCGCCGCCACTCTGTCACAACTAGAGGCTATCCTTCTTCTCTCCAACTACGTGTTATGACATTGCAATAGTGTTCACTACGACAACGGAACTTGTGGGTCCAGGGAAGGCCGTGGAAATGGAACCCGTAACACGACCCAATAGACCCTCTACTACCGTATCGGTCATGACACGGCACGTGAGATCACGTGGGTGGCTAGCCGCCAGCAGCTCCTGCCGATAATGAGTACTAGCTCAAGAGCTAGCTGTTGGGCCAAAGGCCCAACAGAGGGGGGAGGGAAATAGATAAAAGATTAGGGTCCGCAGGAGGCTGAGAATTGAGAGAAGTGGTGGGTGTGTTTGCAAGCTGACCTGCCATTAGCCGAGGAAAGTCCTTTTGGGCTGAGTCAAGGTCTCGGAACGATTGCGGAATCATGGGATATCGCATTTACCTTCCTGATCGAGGAATTCAAAAGCTCTAACAAATGTCACTTTGCATATTGTGGCTCTGGTGTACAATTGCCGGCAGTCTTCTCAGAAGGGTTGTTCTCAGACCTCAAGTACCGAAGGAAATACGGAAGGGGTTGGGCCCACTTATGCTGTATGATTTCGAGCTTGTTTCGTGAGTATCAATATAAAAATGATGGAACCACAGCGCGGCCCAGAGGCCTAGGGTAGTTGCTGTTATTTCTTCCCCTTGTTGCATCCAGAGAAGTTTCGAAGAAAATAAAGATTCCGGAAAGGTAAAGTAATATTCCCACAAGTGATCGAGAAGTGAAGCATGCCTTTTTCTTCATTACTGGGCCTTGAATGATCTGCAGTGTAGGGATTGCAAGGTCAAAACCAGACCGGAAGCGCTTCCTTCTGTAGGGACCCTCTGCAAAGGTCCATGGGCTTGCCCTTGAACGCTTTTAGGGTGAAAGAAAACATGCTGTTTTTGGGTTATGGGCGTCAGGATGATAATAATAAAATTAAACAAGGCTCGAGCATTTCCAGATCTTCCGAATTCGGAATATCGGAAGGGTGGTCGGAAGAAACACGTTTCCGGGTTAGGAGAAGCCGTTGGATCAATATTTTTTTAGCCTATCAGTTTGTCAACTCGCGCTTTTTTCACCCTGTAACTCTTTTTTACCAGAGTTGGCACAGCAGGAAATGTAGTCAGTTTGTGATCAGCCTCGACCGCCCTCCATCCCCTTGAACAGTAATGCACACATATACATACGCGTGGAACGTTGGGACGTTGATTCCAGGAGCGTAATTTAGTGTAATACACAGTGAGCCTGGTCGAGTTCACAAACCTACAGAGGGGCAGCCTCAGGAGAGATTGTTCTGGTCTGTCAATTCGTTGGCACGCCGTGCCACCGTATTCTCACTCACTCATTTACTCAGGAGTGACAGTACCGTTAAATAGATCCCGCAGCAGTCACTGGGTATGGTCAGCTCACGAACAGTCCAAGCGAGTCACTGGACATGATCCCGCAGATTACAATTCAAAGCTAAGGGCGCACGCCCAGTTATACCCTGGAACCGCAAGTTCCGGGTGGCTGAGTCACAGAACACACCCAACGACCATGTATCAATGTTATGTTTGAGGAGAAACAGATGCGAGAAAGCAGTTAGGAGAGTGCCCTCGATCAATTGATCGATAACTGTCAAAGTCCCTACTGTGGGTCAGGGCAGTACGATCAAGTCACGTGAACAGTCTAGGGCTTGTAGTGTTTATGTAATAATCCCTAATCACTTATTCACACCTCCTGCCCCCCCTTTTTTTTTTCCTGCTTTGGTCTCAACCGTTAAACCTCTAAAACACAGTCATGCACATGACCCAGTGCTCAGGTCTCACTACAGAAGACATACATATACAAACCTTGTTGTCAGTCTTATTGGATGCAAAAGGAATCATTGTCATATGTGGCAAGCATCCGATCCTGACCCAAGGTCCCAAGTGCATCTATCCTGACATGGTCACTCTTGTAGGGGCAGGGATTTCTGTGGAAGCTGGAATACCTGATTTTAGAAGCAAACAAGAGATACCAGGAATTCCAGAGCTAGCACAAAGAAAGTTAAAGGACATGTTTCAACTTTCAATGATCACGGCAAGTGTAGTGGCTTGATTCCAGCTTCTATAGAAACTTTGACCTTGTTTTATATGTAGGATGAAAGTCTAAGACCGTTGTTTGCTCGGTTCTGCGCCACTCTAGCGCGAAAGACGGAGAACAGCCAGCCTACCCTATTCCACAAGCTTCTGAAAACCCTGGACAATCGGGGTACCTTAGTCCGGGTATATACACAGAACATTGATGGCCTGGAACTCAAAGCAGGCATGTCAACATATCACCGGTCTTGTCCTCAGGCTCCAGATGATCTCCAATCCTCAAGATGTGTCCCCTTACATGGAAGTCTTCAGTATATTTATTGCCAGTCTTGTCATGCAGTAGAGCCAATGAAGCCACACCAGGACAAACTGATGCATGGAATATTTCCGTCTTGCAGCAGTTGCAAGAAAGAGGAGGATGCCAGGAGGAAAGCAGGGAAGCGGGTGCGGTTGATCCCCGCCATGGTTCCAGACGTGGTATTGTATCATCAAGAACATCCTGATTCTCAGGGTATTGCAGAGTTTCAGATGCAAGACCTCTCTGGAGCTCAGCCAATAGATCTATTGCTTGTGGTTGGAACAGGCATGCAGGTGATAGGAACCCAAAGAATGATTCGGGACTTCGCCAAGCTGGTCCAGAAAAACCGAACACCATCAGATGTTTCTCCCTCGGTGGTCTATCTCAACCTTGATTTCAAGCAAAAAAACAAATGGGAATCCACGTTTGATTTATGGATCCAAGCTGACTGCCAGATCATTGCCACTGCCATGCTAGATGCATTGGAAAAAGAAGAGGAAAGGACCAACAAGAAACCACATCCTTCAGATCCTGACAAGGTAATGTGGCCTGTAATGTGACATGAACATGAGCCTGAATTAGTAATTCAACCCCATCCAGTCCATGGAGCTTTGGTCAGATCAGGATGTAGAGATGTCAGGATGTTGCTGCATCATGGATTCTGGTAGCCGACTGCTTGACTGCCATTTGCAACATATCTATGATGTTGCCGCAGGTGAATCAGGGATCATGGAAGCATTGCATATCCTTGAGATGGCCATATGCATGGTGAAGCACAGGAAAGGATTCAATGTGGCCAGGTTCCACCTGAAGAGAGTACAGGCTTTGGGGAGAGGTAACAAGGAGTTGGATTTGCACTTGAATTTCTTGAAGGATTGTGTGGACATCATGTATGAAAATATAGCCTGGTCAGGCAAGTGAAAACTTGACTCGTTTGCCTTCCAGTTCCAGTTCCAGTACTAGTTCGACACACAATATCTTCATATTTCTTTTGTATTTTCCTTGAATACGACTTGAGCTGTACCAGGTCAAGTCCATTCCGGTTCCAGGTGTCGCATCATCAGGTTAGGCTATTTTCTTTCCGGCATTCCGATGCCTTCGGAGCCACCGGAAGCATTATTCGGAATCCAGGTTCCGGACATTTACCGGGTCCTTCCGGAAGAGTCACTTTCTCCTACACCTTTCCAATGCCCCCTACAATACGTTTACCGCATTTACCGCATTAGTATATGGCTCCGAAAAGACCCGAGAAGAGGTTAAGCCAAGAACTAGAGTAGGCTTCCGGAAGCCCTATCCGAAAGTTGATTCCGAGATCGGAACTCGGTACCCTGTAGTTTAGAGGTGAAAGATCTCTGGAGTTCCAGAGCTGGCTAAGAGGAAGCTGAAGGACATGGTCGAGATTTTTTTGAGTAAGAGGAGTGATCCAATGAGGTAGTGTGTTGGGAGTATTGTTACCAAGGGGTGATGCCATGACTTACAAGATGGGAATCAGCATGCGTTGTTTGGACGATTCATCAACAGTATAGCTCAAAGGACTAACAAGAGAAAGCCAACTGCATTCGAAGAACTGGCGAAAAGGTTGGACGAACGTGGGATGTTGGTGCATATGCATACACAGATTATTGGTGGCATAGAACGCAAGGCAGGCTTGTCCACATATCATCGGAAGTACGCAGAAAACAAGCTGCAGCCATGGAAATGCATCCCGTTGCATGGAAGTCTGCAGTACCTATACTTCCTGTGTTGTCATGCGGTAGAGGAAAAGAAACAGCACAAACAGGAACTAAGTTGTGAATGGCGTCTTTCCCCTCTGCACCAGTTGTCAGGTAGTACAAGAGCAGAGAAGAGGCACAGGAAAGCGAGTGCAGGCTATTCCAAGAACGATCCCCAACGTGCTGCTGGATGGAAAAACTAATCAAATGATTGGCATGTCGCTGAATTACAGGAAGAATACCTGTCGAGAGAGAAGGATTGACCTAGCGCTGGTTGTAGGAACTGGCATGCATGTCTCTGGAACTCTAGCCCTCATTTGGAGTGTCGCGGAATGGGTTCAGAAAACGAGAGGGAATTCAGACAGTCCCCGCACACCATGAGTGGCAGACCTTCACCTGAGAAGGGTGGATATCTTGAGGAAGGATGACAGATGCCTGGAGTTGGACTTGCGTGTGCTGAGGACATCTATCGATTTCATGTGTCAGTCTAAGTGGATAATCGTACATGGTAGTCAGGCTTTCGAGCACGCCCTCTACTCTAGTTGCTACTGGGATGAAAGAGTATGGCAGGGATGGTGGGAGAAACGCAGGATCGTCACACAATACGTCATTTCCCAACCCTTTTCTTTGACCTGGACCCTGCTATGCATTTGAGCACTGGACATATCAAGTTAAATGCGGTAATATAAGGAAGCGCTACATGCTATATTTTCAATTAGGCTTCTTTCCGCGATTCCGGTGGTTCCGGATATGGGTAGATTCCGGAAGCGGTCGCGTGAACCTGAAGATGGACGCTAAAGTATACTATGTTGTCGGAATTAATTCTGAACCAGAGGTGGTCCCAGGGCCCAGGGGGTTATTTGCAGGTGGAGGAATGGTGGAACATCAATATCAGAATGTCGAAGGGTAAGTTTCTTAATCCAAATCCGAGCTGGACTGATCTTCATGATCTTGATCATCGTCATCCTCGCTGTGACTGTTGTCGTCGTCTTCTTCTCCTGGGTGAGGTATAACTTCATCCGCTCTGGGAGGTGGGCGAAGTCTGGGCTGGCCATGAAGAGCCTGGCGCACGGAGGGGCTTATGGCGATCTTAGGCCCTTCTAAACTGCCCTGGGGAAGAGATTGCCATCTGGAAGAACACATCTTTCTGGTACACCACATACGGTCGGATTCCGTATGTGGAACCCAGGCGAGAGAATTGAATTTTCTGCGGAGTTCAGCACGAACTTGAGTTAGCCTTCGAGGAGGTAGTTGTTGTATGAGGGAGAGGTAGGAACTGAAATAGCGACATTTTCTAAAGTTCTGCAGTGGCTGAGTAGGGACTGTGGGAGGAAAGAAGCGATCAAAGTGTTTGAGCCACTGCTCCGGGGTGCAAAGGATATACTGGACCGCCTCGAAGGGGAATTCGAGTTGTAGATAGAGATCTTCGACAGCGAGCTCTTCTCTGAGGGTGAGCGGGATGTTGGTCCATGGACCCTGACTGTGACTCTTGCGATTCGGAGATTCTTGGAGGATGTCATAAAACATTTGCTCCAAGATGAGCTGAACACGGTTTTTGAGGGGATCCTCAGGGTCCTGTTCGGGATCATCGTCAGGATCGATGAGCTGGCGATTTCCGCCACCATGTCGAAGAAAATAGTCAACATCTGGACCGCGGGGATGTTCAGGATCAGGAAGAGGCAAACGGTCGAGGGAGTGGCCAATTTCAGGAAGAGGTTGGTCTTGAGGTCTGATGGAACGAACGTCGATGGTCTGGTTCGAGGTACGATTGTTGGTTCTTTGGGCGTGGGCTGGTCGGTGGGCTGGCTGGAGCACGGCAACCCCAACTA
>JBBPRR010000273.1:0-29373 GCA_038093115.1 Hortiboletus flavorubellus
TCACCTGTTCAGTAGTGGATTGTCAGGAACCAAGGAACCTCTGGCAACCAGATCACTCTCGAGAGTGTGTCCGTTCCTCAAAGCTACGCTGGTAGAGTACGTGCCCTCGGGGATGGCATGATGTCGAACGTGTGGAGCTAACTATCGTTCCATTGCTAACAGAGTGGCGATTTCCGCACAGTCGTCGGTTCCACTTCCCTACCCCCTACGGTCTGGACCGTCATCAAAGTCGACGATGGTAACTTCGCGTGAGTTTTGCATCGATTTCTTTACCCGCCCGTGTAAACATCGAGTTTCTACAAGCATATCTCCAAATGATGCGCTTGTCTGGGTTCTCCCCAAGGGTGAGAGCTACACGCAGGTAATTATATGCATTTTTGCCACCCCTGGGTACCTTTCATATTCGTTCATCACAGATTATACTCGACGCTCCGACTGGGCAGGGTGATGCGAAGTGGACGCCCATTAAAGTCGGAAGCGGCGCCGCATGAACGCGCGGCCGCCTAGCTCGCTACCTGAAGACCGTACAGGACAACTAGTGCCAATGATGACCCGTCGAACAAAAAAAAAACGAAAAGCAAGAAAAACGAACTGATGTATGTAGGATATCATAGCAGAGTTTTGGGAGCTTGCGGTGGGAAGTACGATGCATGTGATTGGAATGGAACGTGCCTGCGTTTGAATGTGACTTTTCCTGGGACGAGTAAGATGATCCATGCGACCGTCTGGACATACTAGTCACGGGCGTAGTAAGATTGAACAGCGGTCATGGTACGGGGGATTTGTTCGTGGTGCGAATGGCTGGGTGTCGACATGGGTGTTGTTCTCAGTCTTACATCTCAAGCATTTCAAAAATTTATTGATGATGCAGCCTCAGGCTACAGGTGAAACACCTTAGAGTCGGTATAACACTCTAGCTACTGTTGGTTAGTCTGGGACACAGCCCATCTATGAGGAGCCGATTGCAATCCGTCGATAGACGGTCTGGTGAATTTCGTTTCTACCGACGGATTGCCATTGGCTCCTCATAGACGGGGCTGCCAGGCCCCAGACTAGTTGCTGGTATTGCCGAGCCCGGTAGGTGCAGGCCCAAGCCAGTCCGGGAGCACGTCCCGCTTGGTGATGGGTGCCGGCGAAACTCGTTACAATACGCCATTCCTGCAGGAAAGACTCTGAATGCCGAATCACGCATTGTCCATTTCAAGGGTAAGATCATGTACCGAACGTTGCGTTTTACTGTTGAAATACCTCAGGCAGTGGAGTTTTCTTATAACGCATAGGACCGACTTCGGTCTCCGTGCGATCGGAGTCGGAGATGTATCCGCTTTTGGCATGTGATCTTGTCGGAGTCTCCCGTACATACCTCCATATATTCCACCAATAGGACGGTACCATAACATTCGTTCAATGTATGAACATTCAGATTATTCGGAGCTGTAAGCCATGTCAATACCTTGGCCAACCCGAGTAGATGTGGTTCGGAATCCAGCCGAGCAGATAATCCCCATCTTCCCCCCAGAACTCGAGAGGGCGATATTCTTGTTGACAGCCCGGACCTACCGAGGTGTTTCTACCCGTTTGATGCTCGTCGCATCCCGTGTGAAGACCTGGTGAGTGGACTCGATGATCGACTTCTCGTGTGTCTCACAAGTCCATGGCTGCCGTATTCAGGATCGAGCCTTTTGCGTACAAGACAGTCATCCTGCGTGGGCCAGGACATGCCGCCCAGTTGCTTGGCGCACTGATAAACAATCGCCCACCCGAGTTTGCACAGTTGTACGTCAAGGCATTGTGCATCCCCCCGTCTATCCCTCTGAGGCCAACTCTCCAACTTCTGGCTGTGTGTTCCGGGCTAGAGAGCCTCGCTCTCTGGATGACCCCTGTTCAGGTTGATACCGCCGACCTCATCAACCTTATCTCGTCCCTTCCGCTCGCCTTTCTCTCACTCAATATGAGGTGTATCCTTCCTCTAAGCCCCCCGGATCCCGATTTACAGAACCATCCTGCCTTGGTGAACATTACCCACCTCGACATCGTGAATCAATGGGTGCTTTGGAAGTCTTCGCTTGGGATCGAACATCTGCCCCTTCTGACCCACCTTGCATTGCGGATTTGGTCGCGTGGCAGTATCGCTACGGCGCTCTTGACGATCCTTCGAGAGAGCCCAAAGCTTCGAGTACTCATCCTTCTCGCGGATTCTTTGGTGATCCACAGGGTGAGGACATACTTGGAGAAACAGGGCGTTCGAGACATCCGCGTCGTCGTGCTGAGGCACGCCAGAGATGTTGACGAATGGGAGTTGATGGAAAGGGACTCCCTGGCCATGTGGAAACGCGCAGACATCATCGTCGAATGGAGACGACTCAATCGAGGTTGGTGGATGGTCTGTGGGCGTGTCAGAGCTAAACGATTCGTTACAGCTGGGCCGTTTGATTTCCCCCCCGGGTTCTCGTTTGGGTCTGCACTAGAAGACGCTCCTCCATGTGCCCCGTGATGCGGATGCTTGTGGACTGCACTATCCACTGTATATCACGTGGAATTTTTATATGATTGTATTGTATTCGTGCAGGTTTTGAAGGCCAACGAGCTCTTGCAGTAAGGGAGGGATTCCGACTGAGAGAGTGACGCCGTTGACATTGCGTTGACCTATACAGGAGTATACTGCAAATGCTGCAATCTGAGGTTCTACTGGCAGGATAGGTCCGCACCGCCAGAGCATTGATGATCGCTAAGGCAATTGGGGGGCGATCGGAACACTTTGCTTCACGCTTAGTATAATAATATATAATATCAAGGCTCCTTGACATGTCTTACAAAGTTACGGGTATTAATAGATGGCATACTACGTGTCCGCGTTCCCGGTCGTAGACGGTGACTCCTGAGGCGACCGGGACCGTATGATGGCGAGTTCACACGGTCTACTCATCTTGACTCTGTCTGACTCAGACAAGTCCCGTCGCTATGCTCGTCTCTACCATCACGAATGATGCCGATCGCCGACCTAAACACATCCGCCAGTCTTATCACAATAAGAAGGCTGGGTCCGATACCTTTGACCGCACTGCTCGCACGCCCCAAATGGATGTCTGTGTTAGCACCATGACTCGACCGGAGGCGCAGTATGACTGTACGTCCCAGAACCACCCCTACCGATCAGGAGCATGCCACTCCTGTGTTGGGATTTAAACGAGGTGACGAGCAGAGCCCTTCATCACGAAGCTTCTACCCGTCGGAAATTCGCTCAAACGACCTCCCACCCGCATATTAATACAGTGCTCGACATGACTAGCAGACCCTCTACTTCTTCCCTTACTTCCGGTTCTCCCATGTGCACTCCCCCTCAGAAAGACTACACAGCAGCCTTTGGTGCATTGCAGTGCCAGTATGGCTTTGGGGGTTTTCCTACTCCACCGCTTCCCCCGAAAGACGCCAATAAGCGGAAGTGGTACAAACGGGGGGAGTCTTGCTCATCGTCTACCACATCTCTGCTGAGACACACGACGCCTTCCGACCTGCCGCCCTCTTCTCATCCGTCGCGCCACGCCATGCCCTCTCAGGGAACTCTGACCGAGTCTGAGTTGCAGCTGGGCAAGCTGGTGGCAGAGTACGGACCCGGGCCTGGCTCACAAGTCCATTTCAATCGTAAATGATGCGAAGGTCTCTCTCATCACATGCGATGTGGGTGTGGTCTTGATCTGAACTGCCCTGTCATCATACTGAAAGTGATCCAGGTGTTGAAAACGTTGATACCCCCCGCTGGTTTGTGGTGGAAGTGTAATGTATTTTATACAGAGACAGGACTGTGATGACATTCAGGCTGTGGTAGCTTGGATGGTGGCCGCCCTCTGAATCCTTTGGTCTGCGCAAAAGAAACTATCTGGATACATTTCGTATTACAACCTATTTACTACACCAATCTTTGTTAATCCAGCCCTTAGTAACACTAAATTGACTGTATTAAAGCGAATGTCAGCCCAGCATATGGTAGCATTAGACAGGTCCTCAGCGCACAGGCAAGCTCAACGCCTCCTGCCTCCCTCGTATTTACTCAACTATGTAATTACATAACGGCGTGTTCTTGTTTGTTTGCACAAGTAGGTATATTGCGGTGCAAGTTGCTTGGAATTGTACAATGCTGCCATCACTCATCCTGCGATCAGGCAGGTCGGCTTGGAAAGGTCAGCTCTCGTTGCAGTTCAATGGTCACTTCTTAGACACGCAATAGGCCCATATTTCGTGGCTTTTTCAAACCTGAAGCAAGCGCTGGAGGATAATGTTCCCATACGGACAAATGCGCGGGCGTGTACCATCCTACCAAATTTTGTGGGGTGAGTGGACTGGTCCGGAATTTTTCTTTCGGTTTAGCCCCATGACCGTCGACAGTGTCCGATTTTTGGTGCACAACGGGAAGGACTATGTCCCGGTGACGGTCACTCAAGACATGATTGGCCACAAACTCGGTGAATTTGCCCACACCAAGAAACGATTCACGTACAAGCAAGTGTTTTCCTGACGTTTATTAGACTCGCGACTTACCTTTGAAATCAACTGTAGGGCAACAAAGAATCGATGATGGTTCAGCCTGGTAGGCCGTTTTCGCCCTGTGAATTCCCCAGGGTGTGATGGATCGCCCCCACGAACCTCGGAAGGGAGGACAACTCGTATCGTGAATGTATGTAGATGGCTCACGGTGAATGTTGAGCCCAAGTACATACGTCGTTCTTGTTTCCCGTGTTACCGTGGCGATTTGTTGTTGGGCGGGTACATCCGGGCTGAGCCACGACCCAATCTTGCTGCTCACCCTCGCCTTCTGTAAACCTGCTTCATACCTCCCTGATCTGTTTTGCTTTGCTGCGCTTGGTTCTTTCCGCGTGCACTGCGAGGAATCGCCCCATAACAACCGTCCGTTCAAGCGAGTTTCCATTTCGTCGCATCGTCTACAACCGTCCGCTGACAGAACCACGCCAAACTGCCTCGAGCATTAATTTCTGAATGGACCATGGCTTTCAACGTTGCTGCAGCCAACTTGACTCCTTCCAGGCCTGCACCACCGGCACCTCTGCGCCGAACGGCAGATTCTCCGTCTCCATCACACTTCAATAGCCCTCTCCATAGCACGGGCTACAACGCATCTTTCTCATCCGGCTCATCGTACGCTTCAGATTACACAGGAATAGGCGGATCTCCAATTCGCTATTCAGACGCATCGATGAACCATCAAGTCGTTCGGAATGGCATGGTCAGCTTGAAGGAGGAGGGCTTTGCCAGTTTCATGTTCCTGAGGAAATGGCTGGTCTTGAAGGGGGACACGCTATCTATACACAAGACCGAGGTGCGTCGGATCAACGCACAATCACCTCTTCGTTCTCAGCCAGATCGTTTCCCTTGCCCATCGACTGATGCTATGCTGCACAGTCCTCCCCACCACAAAGCGTGATCATGTTGCATGATGTAACCAACATTGAACGGGTAGATTTGAAGCCTTATTGTCTACTATTGGAGACCAAGGACAAGCGATACCACCTTGCCCTCAAAAATGACGAGGAGCTCTACGGTTGGCAGGATGACATCTACTCCCGGAGCCCATTGATGGGCGTCAGCAACCCGACGAATTTCGTGCACAAAGTCCACGTCGGGTTTGATCCCATCTCCGGCGCCTTCACCGTACGTTTTTGATCACCTGCTACCTTCGTTCGAGATCTGACTGCATTCCGGTGTTCAGGGCATGCCCGAGCAATGGAGCAAGTTGCTCACGAAATCGGCCATCACCAGGGAGGATTATGCAAAGGACCCGCAAGCCGTGCTCGACGTCCTCGAGTTCTACACCGATCACCAGAAGCGCGAGCTCGAAGAGATGGGCATGGGCATGCCTCCCGTCGCACGATCCGTCTCGGGCCCTTCGACCGGCTCGTCGCTCGCTC
This sequence comes from Hortiboletus flavorubellus, assembly GCA_038093115.1. Lineage (NCBI taxonomy): Eukaryota > Fungi > Basidiomycota > Agaricomycetes > Boletales > Boletaceae > Hortiboletus > Hortiboletus flavorubellus. Next base: position 5,922 of record JBBPRR010000273.1, read on the forward strand.
CATTTTCGGTCGACGGTACCCCTCCCCCGCGGTTCAACGCCGGGACGGGTCTCGGCGGTGCGGCCATCGGCAAAATACCCTCTCCCCTTGACGTCCGGCCACCAGGACCAAAACGTCAGGAAAGCGCACCAGCCGAAACCTCGAGCAGCTCCTCACAAAATGGTCTTTCCTCCACTGCGCTCGCTGCCGCACGGGCGGCAGAGCTGGTCAGCAGCTCGCATACCCAACACGCACACACCATTTCTTCTGCGAGTCAAGGGACCGCGGGACGTCCGCCGATTCCGGCCATGTTGCAGGCGTCGGCGACGCTTCAGCCTAGTCGACCTGCACCGCCTCGTCCGTTGCTGACAGCGACACGTCCGGCGCCTCCTGCTCCGAAACCGCCTATTCCCGATCATACGCCATCGACAGCCGATTTACGTGCGAGAGCTCAGGCGCGTGGTGCGCCAGAGGGCACCTCGAAGCCTTCCTTGGACAGACAGCCCTCCCCAGATGCGCCCAGAGACAAGGAACGTGAACAGCGAGAGCAGCGACGGCGAGAGGAGCGGGAACGAGAGAAAGAGAGGGAACGCGAGCGGGAGAGGCAGCAGGCCAGGGAAGCAGCCGAGCGTTATGCCGTTCCCCCGCCCAAGTCGGCCCCGGCGGCTACGCCCCCAGCGACGCATACTGTTGCTGGGCCAGCACCCGTGAAGCCATTGCAACCGGCGAAGAAGAAGGAGGCACCCCCAGATGTCACTGTCACCGGTCCCGAGGGCGAGGACCCCGGAGTTGCGGAGGCGGCAAAGAAGCTCGAGAAGCCAAAGGATAAAGAGAAGCGCATCAGCACTATGACGGAGGCCCAGATCATGGAGAAACTTCGTTCGGTCGTATCAGAAGAAGACCCAAAGACGCTGTACAGCAAGATCAGGAAGGTTGGCCAAGGGTGAGTTCTCCAATCCTCGCCGCTGGTTGAAATCATTAAATCACGAGATTTAGTGCGTCTGGGCACGTCTACGTAGCGAAGGTCCATTCCACCGGCAAGAAAGTAGCTATCAAAGAGATGGATCTCTCTCACCAGCCAAGAAAAGAACTCATCGTGAACGAGATTCTCGTCATGAAAGAATCTCAGCACCCTAACATCGTCAACTTCCTGGAGTCGTATCTCCTTAAGAACACCGAACTTTGGGTGGTCATGGAGTACATGGAAGGAGGCGCGCTCACCGACATCATAGAAAATAACGCACTAGAGGAGAATCAAATCGCAAGTATATGTCACGAAGTAAGCATTCTCGATGGTCTCTAGATCGGTCCGCTCACCACTGCTTCTAGACCTGCAAAGGGTTATGCCACCTTCATAGCCAATCCATCATCCACCGTGACATCAAATCCGACAATGTTCTCTTGGACGCAGAAGGTTACGTCAAGATCAGTACGTGTCGTTCAATCCATTCGACCAGCATTCCTCCCTAATTGTTCCCTAGCTGATTTTGGTTTCTGCGCCAAACTCACCGATCAAAAGTCAAAGCGAGCGACCATGGTCGGTACACCCTACTGGATGGCACCCGAGGTTGTCAAACAGAAGGAATACGGTGCCAAAGTCGATATCTGGTCGCTTGGCATCATGGCGATTGAGATGATCGAGAACGAGCCACCATATTTGGACGAAGAACCGCTCAAGGCATTGTACTTGATCGCGACCAACGGCACGCCGACGTTGAAGAAACCAGAGCTGCTGAGCAAGGAGCTCAAGAGTTTCTTAAGCGTGTGCCTCTGCGTCGACGTCCGAAGTCGAGCCAACTCGAGCGAGTTGCTGCAGGTCAGTCGCTCCGCCACCGCTCCCTCTCCTCTCTGGCTTTCAGGATAGCTGACTCCCACGCAGCACGATTTTATGGCGAAAGCATGTGATCCATCTGGGTTAGCGCCGCTGCTGCGGTTCAGGAAGAAACAGCAGCCGTCGTCATCATGAACACGTTTGTCGCTTGCGAGTGCATTGACGTTAATTGAATCTGGCCTTCTTTCTTTCCTTTCTTTCTTGCATATATACTTGATCCCCTTCCCTCCCCTTCTTCTCTTGCCTGTTTTTTCACACCCGTGCTGGACGACTCGGCGATTCGGCGGCGTCATGCGTCATTGGTGCCTCGTGCACAAACCTTGAATTCCCACGCTCGTTGGTCTTCCCTCCGGCTTCTGTTCATACCTTGGCCCCCCCCCCTTTTTTTTTCCCTCTGTAATTTACCCGGGACGCACCGCACTACCGAATTCCCGCTCCAAGTACCTTTGACCGCTTCCCATCCGTCAGATCCATGATCCCACGTTCTGGACGACCCAATATTCACGATGCGTATGTATGCGTGTGTTCCCCCCCTGTTCCGCCTCCGAGTTTCCCCTTGCTGTGCATAATGACTCTGAATGCGAGTTGTCGATTACCAATGGTATCTGTTGTAATTCTGGATCCTTTTTTTTCTTTCTTTCTTTGTTTCCACGTCGACGTGGTGCGACTTGAGCTCAAGACAGACGTGAAGGAGAGGTAAGGGCGTACGACTGCCGGTGTATTCGCCACCGATGGTGATGACCTTCCGAGATGAGAATAGCACATACGAGAGAGGGGGGCGACAAGAGTACTAAGAGTACTATGCGACAGACGACATGCATGAGGAATACGTATCACTATGCTAGGAAAATGAGGAAACGCGACATGGGCGAAACGAACATGGAAAGACATGGACGCAATACAATGTATGCATGGGTTAGACATAACAGTGAGTATGCACAACAACAATGATGATAAACGGACGCGAAAAGAGACGGGGCGTGGATGAATGGCGTTAATGGCGTGCAAGTGGACCTCGACGTCAAGCGTGTGCTGTATGGAAGAGCCAGGGGAACTACGTCATGTATCAATGGTGAGTTTTTTCATAAGTCAAAAAGCGCCATAAGCCATATGATAAAGCTGTTGACGAATGGACGTTGATGGCATGGTCAGGGTGGCCAAAGAAAATAAACGAGCATGTCCAGTGTACAACCCCGAGAGTCCTCAAAACCGTCCAGTGGCCAAAAGCCGGTAAAGCGCGTTCGCTTCCTCAAAGCGCGAGTTACGCAGTGTGAAATGTGCCATCTCGGCGGTGTCCGCGTCCGAACCCATGTCCACGATCGAAAGTCTCAACAGCGAGGCATAGAAGCGACAGAGCTAGAGCACGATCAGAAAGTCGACGTAATCAAACGGCATGCGGCTGCTCACCGTTTGGACGCCTTTTGGAAAGCGATCGTCGCTGATGAGCCCTTCTCGTTCTTCCCTCTCGGCGTTGTCGAGCCATTTGATGCTTTCGTGGATGAACCGCCCGAGAACCTCGATGCGGACGATATCAGCAATGGTTGTTTTACCCCCTGTAGCGGGGTCAATGACAATAGACGTATCCTGGAGCAAGCGGATGAGGAGATCAAAAGAAGGTAACGTCGGAGGCAGCCCCGTTAGGACATCTAGATAGGGGTAGGGTCCTTGTAACTGAGCGTTAGCGGCGGTTAAGAGGGCCAAAAAAAGTTGATGGGCTAGATTAGGATTATTAGCGACAATGGGTGGCAGGTCCATGGACGTTATCATAGGTGGTGACGTTAGGTCGGGTATCATTGGGGTCAGGATCTGTTGCATGCATGAGGTGAGCATAAAGTCCGATGTGCCCTTGAGGAGTATGTACCCGTCGTTCCGTAAGGGTGAGTACTCGGTCACGAGCTGCTAAGAGTAGCTTCATCCCCTGAGAAATATGTTCCTTCTTTTCATCTTCTTCGGGAGTCACTTTCACCTCAAATTTCTGCGCTGGAGAGGGAGGCTTGGGTTTGGAAACCTGGACAGGCGCTTCGCCTTCCATTGTGATCAGCGGATTGATGGCGGTGATACCCCTGTAGGACCGATATGGCACGATCGCTACCGAAAGAGCAAATATTTCTACTTACCGCTCGGGAGTTCTTGTTTCCATCAAGTTCTCTTCGTCCAAAAAAAGATTTGAAGCTCTAAGCTCAGGGAGAAGTGGGGACCTGGTCAAAGTACTGGGAGAATAGGGACCAATCTACATAGACGGTCAGCGACGTGACCAAGGAGGAGGGAGAGGATGCACATCATTGCCGTCCCCTTTGAGAATTTTCCAGAGAACCCATACTAGTTGTTCATTCTCGCTGAAGCCACCTTCGGCGGCAATGCCGATAGCATAACCTCTCTCCTTTAGGAAGGTAGCATACAGAGCAGACTTGAACGGGTTGAGGGAAATCGGATAAGGAGCGTACATTGAATACAAGATGAACGAAACGAGAATACGTTGAGCGAGCTGAAGTCACGGGAGGTAACGTAGTGAATACGAGATGAACGACTGGCGCAAGCTGAGCGTACTAACTTCAACAGAAGAGTTGAGAAGGGGCAACAACGCGTCAAGAGCCAGCTGGAATCGCGCGGTAGGCTGTACGAGCTGAGAGAAAGCCTGTGCAGCTGCGGAACAAGGAAGGGTATAAGCGCGGACTAGGAGATGTGCGACTGACGCCCGGACAGGGTCCCCTGAGCTGATCTGACCCGGGAAAGTTGGAGATAAGATACTTGAGGCTGATGAAGACTTTGAAAAGAGTCTCGATCCGGCCATGGCTGGTGTTCCGGGACTGGCCCTGCTCGCTGTCGGCAATGGCGACGAGGAGGTCATCGTCCATAACCAACGTCCGACTCCAATTGCTGTAACTTTCATGTCATGTTTGACCTTGTTTGTATCCTGTGGCAATAAATGGCTGTGTAAGGTCCAGGTGCACCATATCGTCCGAAGGGCCCGACGGTATGCTCTAGCCCAATCTTGCGCAGCCTCTTCCTCTGACCCCTACCATGACTGTCATCCGTAGTGTTGGCCCAAGGGCGGAGGACACAGCGAACACTCAGGTGAGAGCCTCCTTGGCTTGGAGTTTGATCGACTCCATTACTTAACGATCATCATCAAGCAGTCTCTGCTTCAAAATTTCTATTTTATCGCTGCAGCTGTGATAGTGTTTTTTCTCGTGATTCTCCGGTGTGTTCTGTTCGGCAACTCTGTCACGCAGTTCTAATCAATGATATGTGAAGAATCATCGTTTTGCGAAGGCGTAATCGGTCGCTCTCAGATTTCTTCCGGATCGAGCGCGGCTCTCAATATTCCTATGGTTCATATCCCCCGCATGAGTCGAACTGTAACCCAGTCTACCATGGCATCCAATTAGCACCTCTTCCAGCCGCATATCGCCCGGATCGCAGGGTACGTGCCGCGGATATTGATGCACATGGGCGCCGGTTCAGTCCTGCCGGGGAGGAGTTGGGCGGAAAAGAAGCTCTTCCTGCGTATGACAATATCGACAGACCGCCCAAGTATGTTGAAGCGGGTTGGTCACACGGGGGACCTCCCCCGCCCGAGCAACCCGCTGGGCTTCCACCGTCTGCGGGGGAACAGAGCGGAATGGCACATCCGAGCCCTGCCGACGAAGGGGGTAATATGGATCACCGGATCAATGATACCTATGCTGTTCCAGGCGTAGCCCTCGGGAGTGAAGTACCACTACCCCCTCGGGACCCCTCCGACGCATCACGACCTGTCTAAGCTGACGAATCCCTGAACCTCAGTTTTTCGACCCTTTTGTAATACCCTTTTCTCTGGTCGCTCATCGGGGAACCGTGTTACTAATATAAATATTCCCACTAATGGATATCAACTTCCTATGTACTTGCTAAAGCTAGCATACGTGGAATCTGGTGAAATGTGAACGTCATGTCAAACTATTGCAAGGATTGCTTCATCGCAGTTGCCAGCGTCGTGTGAGAGTGGGATTGTTCCCTCCGTACCTTGAGGGTCGTTGTATCACTATCAATGTAGGTAAGAAGGGCTTCGACGAAAAGCTGAGTAGCGGAGATCCCCATCTTCGTACTGGTTATGATCCAACGCAGCGAACGTTACTTGGACTCAGATCACGGGTGTTCGTTCTGTTCTGGCCGGATCTTCGGTGTGTCGGTAGTACTGAGCCCTGGGTAGGAGCAAACATTTCGGGACGCACGAGCGTTACATAAGCACTTGCAAAAGAGACGTAACTAAACGGGTACCTTTTCAGGTCACACGAGTCATGATACATATCCTTCAAGTTCGTCCTTCTCAACCGTCAGCTCGTAGTTGTTCACTTTCGGTCGGAACTTCCTGCGAACGAAGACAGTGATAACTTACTTGTGATCCCCGATAAGAATCATGCGAGTCCGAGTATCTTCCCAAAGCGCGGTGAATGACATTGGCTCTCAAGAATCTTTCCCGCTTCTTCGAAGGTGAAGCGCCATATTATCTTCGGCATAGGTATCCTTCGCTGCCCTGATCGTAGTGCATCCAATGATCGTTTCTACTTGAGTGACGCCACGTCAGGCTCGTGGAACGTGCGCGGAAGCTCATCTTGACATTCGTTCAAGTCCCTGGCAAGCTTCCGGTTATCGTCAACCACGCTCCGACTAGCCAACTTCCGATCCTCCGACTTCTGTTGACGTGGCGTTTGGGGCATGGACCATATTACTGCGGCATCCCGTATACGTGGCTCCCTGTTCGAATATCCACCCATGGGACCTCGGTGACCGGTGAGATCAGTCACTAGTAAGTACAGCATGTGGCGTTACTTATGTATCTCCGTGCTTTCCCACGCGAATCATCCCATCTGTTACTGAGTACTGGGCAAGGGAACTTGCAACGCATTGAGGTAGTCTTCGTCTTCGACTTCGACACAAGTGAGCAGAATACGCCAGACGCAAGAAAGCCCTTGAACCTGGTCTCGAGGTCCGCTCGTAAAAACATTGCTCCTGTCTTCAGTTTGTCAATGATGGTCCGTTTCGCAATCGAGCGGACGTATCTTTCCTTCGAGTTGGTTTGCTGGCCAAGTTAAGAAACAGCAGGCGTGCGATACTTGGAATGCCGATCTCCAACGGGGATTCGAAGGACTGGACTGGTCGAGTGCATGGTCCGTGTTGCAGACTACAAGAGTTGTTTAGTCAGAGAAGTCACGCAGGGCCGTGGCGAGTAGCGTCCCAATAGGTGACCTGCAAGTCCCTGCATTCGAGTTGGTAAGGGTATGGGAACGTAACTGGACGGACATACCAGGTGGCCCTTGTATCAGAGAAGCTCATTGATTCGGACCCGTGAGTAACGCGACCGTCTGCACCGTTGAGGGTAATTATACCAAATGATGGCTGGGTATACATCAACATATTTCCGGCTACAGGGGTGGTGATCTGGAAGATGGTAATTGATGGGCTGCGCAAGGGAATTCCGTTCTCCTAAATCAATATCACCTCCGCCAAATACATGAATGATCTATTGGATGCGCTCACCAAACGCTGTAGTAACTGACTCACCCCGGAGTCATAGCCTTTTCAACGCGCTATTCAAAAGCGTGCTCTTCAAAAGCGTGCTCTAGTTGGTCCATACAATGGATGAGCCGGACCTCTACATTTCACAACCCATCTGAGTATTGTGATTCCCGGAATGATATTTTACCGCCTCCGCGTGGTCCGGCACTTCTCGTGTATTGTCTCTCGACAGAATGGATTACCCTGAAATGCTGCGGGGAGACAGGTTCCTCTGCAGAGTACCCATGCCGAGTCACTTTGTGATGTTTTTGTCATCTTTTATGAGGCGTATAACATATAGACGATTTAGACGACTTATTGTGAGCAACTTTGTCAAAAGCCATAGCGAGATGATCCGAAAATGGAAGGCGTAGTGTGTGAGCGGCAGACATGACTTACATAAATTCGACACGTGGCTGTGCGATCCGATCATGCCCGAGACAATTAGAATCGCTTTCCATTCTCGATTCCAGCTTGCAGCTCTCTAGTACCTGCCCCTTACACATTCCGATCCCACTCCTTTTTAGCGGCGTGTCGCATGAGCTTGCGTTCACTTTCCCTAGGCCCAGGCAGACCTAGATCCCGAAGAACGCCAGCGGTGGATATACCGATGGACGGAACCTGTGAAATAGCATTGCTCATTGTGTAGGTCAGTCCGCCGGCTTCTTTCCGCTTCGAAGGAGTTCCCGGTTGCCATTTGGGTCATGCGTCTCCACTTTCGAGAACAAAAAGAGCCTGGGGTCACTACCCGGCCGAATAAACCCCGATGCCTTAAGGCAACCGCCATGAAACGGAACATTGTCAATTGTCTTTTGAGCCGCCACCGCGGTCCAAGCGACGTATATATACGAAGGTGATGAGGTTGCCTACCTCCACATTTAAGTCATACCAGCCGTATTCGCCTCTAAGGAGCTCTTGCAACTTCTCTGCGACTTCACCCCTCTCATCATACGCGCAATGGACTTCTTCTCTATCTCTATCTTCACCTTCGTCTCATCCGCTGCTTCCACTGCCAATGCAACACAGTCGGACGAGTCGCAAACACCGGTTGACCAATGCACCTATTCGAATTGTAACAATCAGTGTGTCGTTGTATGAACTACCAAGTTCTGTAAGCATCCCTCCTTTAGTCGTTCGGAGCCCGTAAACTGAGCGATGTCTCTCTAATAGAGCTATTCCTCATCGCTTGGAATCCCATTTCCTCATCAACTGTTGTCTTCGCCACGTCTCATCTCATCATCACTCTCACCTGCAAGTGTACAAGCATGCATCCCGTCTCGGCTGTAATGCGGATTATCTTCGTTCGAAGCGGTCTCACCCTTTTGTCGCAAGACGGACTTCGTTTCTTTTTCTTCACTTCATCTACTCCCTGTTGTTGTTTTATCTATGAGGTTGGTATGCCGGACTCGGGTATTAAGGAATCAGGAGGTAATTCGTCAGGAAGTTGCCGGTTCTTTGGGAGACCTCGACGGTCTTAAATTGCGCTGTTACCGTATAGTATAGACTACCACCGCACACACGCTCCTTGTTAAATGCGATACCTTTTGGCTTTTGGTCCTATCTTCAATTCCGAGGACGTAATCATCGTCTATCGTTGTTGTGCACTACGTGACCAAGTCTGGACATAAGACTACGTTATCTACTACGTCAGGGGCTGGGTTGTCTATGTGCTTACCATTTTCAACCAGCTCCCTTGATACAGTCAACTCCCTTGAATACATGCCCGCTCGGGAGGGGCTTGTACTATTTAGCGTTATACATGAAGGGTTATTGCAGACGGGGACTAGCACTTACGACATGGCGTAGTGACTGACGAGCGCAGGTAAGATGAGCACAAGTACGGAACGGCCACATCCATGGAAGTACCCGCTACGGTCACACAGGTCAGTCTCCGAGAGTCGCTGCCAACTTCAACGTGTAGAGCTCTTAACGAGAGTGTTTTGTTCGATTCGACAACGGAGGATCGGTAGAGAAAAGATCGATCGCGACAACACGCAGTCAAATACGTGAGAAACGATCTCCGACGGGGCGTTTCGCATCTCCAACTCGGTCAGCACAGGCCGATGCCTTCATACAGTCCGGCACAAGGAAGCGGCCCATCCCGACCTCCCATGAACAATTGATCGGCCAACCAATCGAGGCAACGAACGTCGTATTCAGGATGCTCCGAGTCGGGACGGCATGAACTCGCGCAACATCATCTGTCGGAAACTCTTCAGCACGTCTCTGGTTCGCAATACAACGAAGGTCATCTCGCAGCATGTTTTGAGCCACACTCGGTGCACCTTTAGGACATCGCCACATCGAGAAAGATGAGGGGGGAGAGAGGATGAACCCGCACCACATTGACAGCACCCACGCGGGTTTCCCCGATAACTGCGTCACCCCCCAGCATGTACTGTCCAACAAGAGGCGCGGCAAGCCTCGTAGGACAATAAACAAGGATAATAATAATAATAAAACCCCGCGCCAACAGACGCAAACGACGGATGCGTGATTACACACTAGCTCAATCTGTTCCACGTACCGCAGTGCTGAAACAAACGGTGTTATAATTCACAGCCCCAAAGCGAGGAAGACACTCACGGAATACTGAACAAAAATGGGTGAGATCGAATGAATTCATGCAAACAAATTCAACGACTGCGGACAGGTGAGACAAATATAAGGGATTCAAGTGGAACAACAACATACCTTCGGGACACACACGACGGGGACGCTTCGAAGAGAGGCACAGTAAAGGAGCGAAATCGACTCATGAAGGCGTACAAATACCGCGGTGCCACAGGTAGGACAAGGGTCCGGGCGGAACAAGAGTATACCAACGGCACGCGATCATCGAAGACGAAAGGGACAAAGAGAGTCGGAACTCCATACCACGAAATAAAGGGGCGAGAATGCAATATACGAAGTTACGAACATACAAATTCGAGGACTGCAGTGTCGCGAGTTATTTAAAGGGGTGGAACAAGAGCGTGTAACAAGTACAATGACTGCGGACAGGAACAGCAAATCCCTGCACCCGCTTTTCGAGGGCGACGAAAGAATCCAGTAGTACTACTTACTTTGGAAAAGCTGTCTACTTACCGGCGTAGCTGTTTAGCAACACAAGGAACAAGGAACCGGTCATTTTATTTTCCTTCACCCCTTAGGACTCGGATCCTTAGTAATATGGTCATTTGCCTAATCTAAGCTGTTTTCGTGTTAGGTGGGTTGTGGGAGGGTTTGCGGAATGGGATCCCTGCAGAATCCCTGCAATCGACTTGCAAGATTCATGACCTAGGATATCCAAAATCCCATGTGTATTTATGTGGGTATGTACCATACTACTAATCAGTTTTGAAGAACTTCAGTCACTTGGCTGCCAGGCGCTGGTTCTACACAAGACCCGATGGCGCGGGACAACTCTGACTATATACAGCTAGGGTCACACCCCGAGGATCCCTCACGCAACAGCTTTTTTTTGTTCTCGCCTATAGAGACGTGATCCAGCCCCATTAGTACTAGTCAATGTACATAGTCACATCACTTCGGGACTCGGGCTGCGGCAAGGGGCCAGAATTTCGGCAGACTTGCCTTCCTAAGACGGAATATGTTTACATAGTGAACGTAGTTTCTCTATTGTCTTCTCTGAGAATCTACCAGGGTCGAAGCGAGGTATGTACATATATTCGGAGTGTGATGAGACGGCCTACCATCGTATTCGCCTCCCTCCAAGAGCTCTTGCACTCCTCTGCCAGTGACAATATTTTCCATCATACGCAACAATGGATGTCTTCTCCATCTTCACCTCCATCTCGTGCGCTGTCCCCGCTGAAAAACCAGTATCGGACGAGTCGCAAGTGCCGGATGATGGGATGAACAACTACAGCTATTCAGCTACATCCAACTCGTGTATCATTGCATGAACTACCAGGTTCTGTAAGCATCCTCCCTTGGTTGTTCGGAGCCCGTAACTAAGCAACGTCTCTTTAATAGAGCTTTCATCGTTTGAATCCCGCCTTATCGGCAGTTGTCTTCGTCACGTCACGTCACATCACATGCATCGGTCACCTGCACACTTGCAAATGTACAAACATACATCTCACTTCGTTTTCAATCACTGCAACTTGACTGTCATCTTGTCGCTTTTGTTCGAAGCAGTCTCGCCCTTTTTTTTCGCAAGTCGATTTTCTTTTTCGCTTGGTGAGCCGGACTCGGGTATCAAGGAATCATTCGTTAGGAAGTTGCCGTTTATGTAGGACAATTTTTAGCATCACCTCTTAAATTACATTGTTAATACTGCACAAACAACCCCCTCCCGCACACTCTTTGTTAAATGCGAAACCTTCTGCTCGTAAACTTGTTTTGAATCTGGATAATCGTCCATGGTTTGAACCTTGTGTGAAACGGATCAACAGTCAAGTTGACGCTTCCTGTCAAGTGTTTCAGGATTTCCGTTTCAGGGCAGATAGCCACTTGTAGACAATTGGCGCATTACTAATAACAGGGCTGTTCTTCCGTCGTTGCTCTTACACAAGACTCGATGGCGCCAGATAACTCTGATTCTGGGTGGCACCCTAGTGGCCTTCAAGTAACCGATGTCCGACCCACGACAGAGTCCCGGGGCTGTATTTCCCTCCCAGCAGAGACGATATACCACATCTTTCGCTTTTTAGACCCTCAAGATCTGATTCGTCTACCAGCGGTACGTTCGATCTTCCCCCCTCTTCAGGGGGGGGGTGCAGCACCCGAGTACCACTTTCTCATAAGGTGGTGTCACGTCCAGGTGTCGAAACTTTTCCGTGCGATCATCCATGATCCAGCCGTGTGGCGAGCCGTCTACTCCACCGCTCGCCTCCCTCTCCCACCCGGTCCCTTCCCTTGGCAATCCATTCACTTCCTTCAGCGCACGCTCGTCCACTCGGCTCGGCTCGCTCGCGTGTGGACCACCAAACCTCTCACGCTCATATCGAGAAAGGTCTTCACTGGCCCACGATCGATAGAGGACGATAGGTTTAAGTGGGTCTGTGGGAGGTGGCTGATCGTGAGTAAGAACATGAAGCAGCTTCGGTTACGAGATGTCGAGACGGACTCGGAACAAGTGTTGTGGGATCATGGGCCGTTCGCCCATTGGGCGGCGGCGTCGGTGATGAATCCACTAGGACATTTCGTATACATCGCTGTGCATCTCAAAAAGGGGTATCTCGAGGATCCGGTGTAGGTGTCACGTTGACGCGTCATCTCCGTGTTGCTGATGTCGTTCTCTCTTCACAGGAAGCTGCTCGAGTTTGTGGCGGACGACGATACGGGACACTTGTCGGGCCCGGAAATGCTCGATGTCCCAACCTGGTCATTGCCAAGGGAGGCGTTTACCCCGCGTATCCGTGTCGATAGCGGCCTTGCGCCATATGCGTATATCTCTCTCTGCTCCGCAAACAAACCCAGACATTCTTTGGTATTTGACCCAGAACACAGACGCTTCTACAAGTTCCCTCGCTTTCGAACGCAACTGGTAAGATCCCTGTTCTACACATCGACGAGCAGATACTCATCTTTTTTCACGTCAGGATCTCCTCTTGAACTATCGGGGGGCATGGTTACCCCATCTCGTCGAGGTGTACTTTACGCGGAGTCATCTCTTCGTACTCAATCGCTCCTACCTGATCCATGGTAATATCGGCAAGGTTGAGGTTGTCCAGACATTCGCCTTCCCGGACGTCGGTCCCGATCCCGACCCTAACCCCGGGCCAAACCGTGACTCGGTTCCGGACGGCCTCGCGAACGGTGTTAGACCCATTGTCCACGAGCTCCGTCTCAGTCATGAGATGCTCACACGAGACACGGGGTCGTTGTGGCTTACTCCTATCCGCAATGCGGTCGTGGACCCCATCACGCAATCAACGACGCTCCGGTTCATGCACACATATGCACCTTTTGATCCTACCCCCGAGACACGCGTCCGACTTGTATGCACCGACTATATCTTGCCTGCGTCCAATTCCGGTCCTACCCGCACCACCACCGCGGACAACAACCACCGCGGAAATAGCAACAACAATAGCGACAATTTGAACGCTATCGTCCGCAGCACCGAGGAAGTCCTCCCAATCACCGTGGCATCGCATGACATCTTTTCCGTTCAAGGGGCCTGGCATGGTAATCTGGTCGACGCCTCTGACGACGGATTCGTCAGGGGCCTCTGCATGGTCGGATGCTACACAGGGGGATCCGACATTCCCAACACTGGGATGGTTCATAAATTCACCGTGGACGCCACGGGGGAACGCTGTATTGCCATCGCCGGCGATCAGTTTCCTCCGTGGAAAGGACTGGATACGACACGTTATTATGAGTATTCGTTTGACGGAATGAGAGGGAAGATGTGGCATACGAAATTCGGCGTACGGGAAATGGATATGGCAGGACAACCCTTGGATAGGGAGGTACTCGCCATTCTCAGCGACTTTAAATAGACAACCCGCTATGTTGGGTTATGAATACACACCCCCAACGTATTATCCGCCGGTATTGCCGAGCCATTGTCCAGAGGTAAAGCGAAACACGTACATGTCCGATTGATATAGCAACGACATACGAAAACAATGACTGCAGTTCAGACTGATCGATGCAAAATGGTATACACGACTAGGCATGTCCGCGTCTACACTTCCGTGCCTTCTCGCGCAACCTCATAAATGCTGCTATGCACGTCCGCTCCAGGGGACTAAGCGATTAGACAAAGGGTCTAGAGGAGTGTCAACAGGAAGGAGAACGGAGAAAGGCAAATAGACTTACATCATGACAAAGATATGGATATCTGCGCGCAAATTACATCCGCAACAGAACGCTACTATCATCATTATCTGAACAAGCGGAACCAGCCAACTGACAAAGGGGGACCTACGTTGGGAAGCTTATTCACCACCTACCCATATGAGGCACTCGAGTTAGCACGAATGGTGAATACACGACGAGAACAGCATACCGGGATATCAAGTTTCTTTGGCACTTTACAGATATAAGAACCAGAGGCAATTAAATCACCGTTTGGAGAATAGGCAACGCAGAACATGTCCCGTGGAAACGAATAACGCGCCACCTCCTGTGCATTCTCCAGGTCCCATACATACACCGTGTTTCCACGCACGCTGGCCAAGAAGCGTCCATCAGGGGAGACCGACATGCAAATGTATGGCCACAATTGGGGGGCAGCGCCGCCAGCTGCACGATCGCACCAACTGCGTATTTGAACGCCGGTGCGTGCGTCATACATCATAAGTTGCCCGTTAGCAAGGTTGTTGGCGACGACGTGAGACCCGTCCTTGGTCCATTCCAACGAATGCGCTCGATGCTTGATCTCGAGCGATGGTCGACCGGTAGCCAACTCCCATATTTGTATGCAAACGCCACACGCTGCGAGCCGCGTGTCGTCTGGGGAGAATCGCGTGCATCGGGTATTGCCCTTTCGAGGTTCGAGCACACGGACGCAGCTCCCGTCCGCGACGTTCCTCAACTCCAAGCTGTCCGACATGTACTCCCTTTCGACCGCATACGCCAACAAGCGCGTGTCGCCACTGAAATGAACGACGCAGAGACAACGACTGATGGCGGGTTTGTCAAACGTGTGTTCGATCCTGCGTGAGTTGGTATCCCAGAGCAAGACTTGACCGCCGTCCCTGTATGTACCACCTGTGGCAAACTTTTTGCCGTCGGTGGAGACGGCGACGGTGGTGAAGTTGGTGAAGAAACCGCCGCGAATGACCTCGCCTTCGCGGGTCTTCTCTTTGACGTTCCAGATCTGTAACCCTGAACCAACGACGGCGATTAACCTGGAGCCATCGGGCCAGAAAGCAAGACAAGGTATGGAAATTTTCTGTTCAGGAATTAGTTCTTCGGGTTGGTAGTCTGTGGACGTGGAGGATGGCATGAGGGAAAGAACGTCGGGAGAAAGTTGCAGGATCAGTTTCAATTTAGGGTCGAGCGGAAGTGGTTGGCCCGTACCACAAGTCGCATTACATCATAACCCTCGGACACTTTGTACTGGCTTGTTTGTACACGAGCCAAACCGCATTTGGAGCACACTTGTCCAATCAAGCACCAACCACAGATTTCCGCAGAAACTCTCCTTGGGGGTGATGCCATCAGTATGTAGAATGGCAATGTCATGTCTGGGTTGTATTGCACGCCAGGCGTGCAAAAATCGCCATCATTTCGACGAGAGATTTCTTGTTACGCAAAAAGGAACGACATTGACAATAATAACGAGTGACCACCATTCACACCCCTCAAACGTTGAGGTCAAGGGGCGAGCAGCCCAGCTTGATACCATTCTGATCCGCGTATATGAGCGACGCAATCTCAAACACCAAATACGTACCATTTCGTTATCGGAGCAGCAAACGAGTTGCTGCTTCGCCGAGCAACCGCCACCCACCCGATAATCATAATTTCCGCCAATCCAGCAAAAAAAAAGCATTGGTGTCAGCCCACGTTCTCGTACGGACACTCGGGCAGAAGCCCACCGTCTGGGCACTGCTGCAGAACCGCATGTCACCGTGTTGCATTGTTTGTGCACCTCGAGGTGAGAGGCAGACGCACGAGAGGGCAGATGGGAGAGATAGTAGACTGGGGTTCAAGGCTGCTCTCGCTGGTGTTTTATACCTCTACACACCACGCCCCCGTCCTCGAAGCCCATCTCACAAGACAAAAAAAGGGGGGGCGTCGGCCATGCCTAGGTTTTTTGACGAGGAGAAATGATCTGTAGTGCGTTGTATCTGAATACAAAACCAATAGCTGTCTTCGCGTCAGACACAGCACGACGCTGTGCGACGCGGCTATGGCAGTTGCAACTCTGTCCCACCTGAACGAACCCAACTACCCTCTGCAGACACCAACCGACGTACCTCGTTCACTAGGTTGGACATCCGGCAGAATGACAAGGCGCGATGGCAAGACCCACCGAGATTCTCCACCATACGAAGGGCGAAGTATGTACACATTTCCCATCGAGACATGTCACGGTAGCTTCGACGATCAACCGTATGGATGGCCCTCTACATGGGCGCCTCATATCATTACCCCCCTCCGAGTCAGCAGTGATGACAATCGTTGAGAAGCGTCTGTCAGTAACATCCGAGTCGATGCCCCGGATGATATCGTGAAACAGGTTTCAGGTGACCTGCGGTTTCGCTGAGACAGGCGGAACAATGTCAATCCCCGCCGCTGAATTGCGCATCCTCGAATGGGTGCTGTCACGGTCGCGCAGATTCGAGACAGAACCCATTGTTTCCGAGGACGCCGACTCAAAGCTCCCATCTTAGACGCTCTTGACGCTGTCGATCGCGTTGGGCGCGGTGTCCTGGCGGGGATGGTATCCTTCGCCACTACAAGGTGAAGAGTAGCCATCACCAGGACGGGGGGAGGAGGGGCGGCGCTATTTACGCTGGAGGCGGGCAGTATGCTGCACCGTCGGTACGGATCGTTCAGAACTTTGCGCAGGGCAGGGGAGGCAAGGGGCGACTCGGAGGTGGCGAGGCATTTGCGTGAAGTGACTGTACCGTTGGCAAACTTGGAGAAAACGGGAAGTTGTTTGTCACGGGTCTCGGTTGGCGTTGTGTGGCGAGGAACAAGCCAGGATGGTGCACCGTGTACAATCACTGTCGCGAGTGTATCAAGAAGGCTACGAGAGACGATTCGAGGAAATGACAAGACGGGAAATTAATCTACGAAACGACATCCACGAGAGAGGTGACAAACAGAGCTTGTCGTCCAACGCGTGGTGCACGCGCGTTCTCGAATGCCCCACCGAAGCAACATTCACAGGAAACAGATGGGAGGAAAAAGAACGAGTATCCTGTACCAATAGCGTTGACCGTTATAAGACGTCCAGTATGTGTACACTCTTTACCAGCTTGTTCAACATCGTTGGCGTGAACTCCTCTGCCTGGACAGTGACCAGACTCTCCGCAGCGACCCTCCTATACGCTGCCACATTCCCAAGGTGAGGTGTGAGCAACAGCGCACCGAACGGTTGTCTCAGTCGGGCAATCACTTGCAGGGCTCGCATCTGCGTTTCCGTCGGCGATAATGATGATGGGGCTAGAAGAGACGCCGCCGCGCCACGAGGGGGTCCACTAAATCGGCGCCCAATGCGAGCAATGAGCTGCGCTGCTCGTGTTTGTGGGGATGCCGATGTGACACCCGAGGGCCCAGGGAACGATGGCAACTTGCCTAATAAAGATGGCTTCTCGCCAGTATTCTCTTCGGGCATTGTCTCTGCTACACTTCCAACAGGCTGTCGGTCGAGGAGAAAGTCAATCCATGGATGAACAAGGTACACAGAACCGAGTCGAGACAGGTCCTCCTCGGTCCTGATTTCCACAACCCCGACAGCTGTCTGTGCACGGAAAAGATACCGCGACCCACTCCGAGAAGCAGATAAAGGGCCAAGTTTGAACCTGAGGCATGGAAGTTTCATCCGTTTTCCTGCGAACGATGGTACAGGGAGTTCATGAAGTCGATCATACAGCCCCATAATCGAGGTCGAGTTAAGTGAAGAAGTCCGCAACGAGGCGGTGATCTTGTCCATTTCGGCACCTTCAAGAGCCAGCGGGACATGTGTTGTCGGAGGTTTGTCGAACACAGTGATATTAGCAGGGAGGCAGCTGTTAAAGCTGCCAGATTGTCCTGTCCATGCAAGAATACGCGTATCTCCAGAGCTCGTGAGGAGCTGTGCCAAGAACCGTCCAAGTGCCTTGTCCCCCTCACCGTATACGACTGGCAAGGACATGGAGAATATTCCAAGTAACGAGTAAGCTGCATCTTCGACCCGCGTCGTCTGGCGTGTCGATGCTAGACGCAGCTTCTCCCGGATGTCATCCAGTCCCGGTCGGAGTGCCGTCAAGGCTCGCGCAGACACACGGGTTGCCTCCTCCATCTCCGCGATGATCTCGGGCGACTCCTTATGGTTGGGAATATCAAGGTTCAGGTACGGCTTCCAGTCTTCGGTGTAGAATCGGACCACTTTGGATGCATGATATTCTTGTAATGTCCATGCCCGACTGTTCCAAATACTCCTCATGAGATCACCGCGCTTCGATGGAGAGCGAACGCCACGAAGCAAAATAATTGTCACGGCGGAACCCTCGTACCACTTGAACATGGATACCAGGGCCTCCTGGAGCACGAAGTGATTTGCTTTGTTGATACAGCACGTATCGCTCCATGCCCAACGGAACCCAGAATCTCGCACGATCTTGCAAAACATTTGCAGCTTGTCGTGAGTGAGCGACTCTTCGAGCTCATATACCACTATTCGTATAACTTGCTCAAACAGAGGTTCGTTGTCTTCCCACTTGTGCGAAAACGTGGCGTAACGGTAGTACTCTGCAACTTCATGTTTAATGCGGGCATGATCAATGTGTGTTGTCGTGGAAGAGATCAACTCCGAAAATATCGGTTGTGACTCGAATGAGCGCTCTTGCCCGGCCTTGTCAAGGAGATGACCAGAGTCGGTGTTAATGAGCGCAAGCGGGGATTCGCGAGTGGCGTTCGAAATCGCCACACGAATTGCCGCCTTGGTCTGTTCTGGATTTACATATTCGTGGTGACGCTCTACGAGAAATGATCAATATATATATATATATACATCGGCACGATGTTGATGGACTCACCGTGTATTTCTGGATCAGGCGACTGCGACATCTTCAAGAGCATTGTCTCGAACGTGCCAATGGCATCGTCATAGCGTCCCGCCCCGTGTAAAGCCGCGTGCTTCCTCTCGTAACCCCACGGAGAGGATGGATCAAGCGTGATCACCTAATAATGCTGTCATCGACAAGAATTAAGCACGAGAAAGGAACACACCTTGTTCGCATCATTTAACGCACTCTCCCATAAACTCAGCGTGATGTACGCCTTGCTTCGCTTAATGAAGAGACCTTGGCGTGTAGGGGGATCGAGGGATAATGCGGCTGAATACAAGGAGATGGCCTCCCCGCTGAGTTGCTGGGTATTCATTGTAACATCTCCGAGACACTCTAGCTTCTTAGAGAAGCGCTGCCTGAATTCTGACACGGGATGGTCACATAAACGACAATACCTGCACGGTACACAAGACCGCTCACCGAGAACCCACTCAGCCTGTTCAATAGCGAGGGTTCTATCTCCTCCCAGTTCGCTCACCATTCCGTGGAAACACTCGGTCGCAACCATTATCTGGTTGAGCGTCTCGAGATGATCGCAGAGAGCCCGATAAATCGTGAATCTCGGCGCCATGAACTCAGGAGCGACAGAGTCAAGCCCACGAGGAGTACCAGAGCAGGAGGAGATGCTCACATTGACAGTGGCAACCAAGGCATCTTTCCACGAACCCCCTATCAATTTCAATCTTACCCACTCTCTCAAGAGCGACGTGGGGTATGCTGAGTGGAGGGTTGTGTCACCACTGCTTTCGGGGGTGGAGAGATATTGTTGTGCGAAATCTAGTGAAGTTTCGAAATTTCGAACGTATGCCGGAGGGACAAGTGGATATGACTCACCAGCAAGCCAAGTGGTCATCGGTTCGGTCGCACGAACCTCTGCATCGACGGTATTTACAATATTCAGTAGACACTCGCCTGCCTCTTTGATGCGACCGGCGGCATACAGAGTTTCACAAAGACGCTGTCGAATGGTGATGTCAAGATCGTCAAACTTCCATCCAGTTATCTGTCAAAGATTGTAAGCAGGTTGACAAGTTGCAGAGGAGCCAATGAGAGGCTAACCAATGAGATCACTGAAAGTACTTGACTCGTGCAGGGTCGCATCTGGACTTGGGCACGTTCAAACGATCGTATCGCACTCTTATATTCGCCACTCTCCATGCGCGATATCCCAAGCAGAAGGTGCATATACGCCTGGTGGAAATGTTGGTAATGACGATTGTTGTGTAGTGATAGGTGTGGACGTACCCGAACCACGTAGCATATTGTATTGAGGCGTACCGCAGCGATGAGGTCGTCTACGCGAGATATCGCATCGTCGTGCTTTCCGGCCATAAACACGATGATAGCCTAGGCATACGAGCATCCGTCGGCGACCAAGCTGGAGCGCACGGAACACGTACCTTGATCAAAAGGAGAAAGTTAACGTGAGATGAATGAGAGTGCGCGAACGCGATGTCGCATGCCCGATATGCCATGTGCTTTTCCCCGATGCCGACAAGCGCTACACTCTTTGCAATGTAGCCCATAGTGGACGGCTGAATTTTGAGAGACTTGCCAGATTTAGTCAGTATCAGTCTACGTCAGAGGAGAACAACAGACACCTTTGTGGAATCGGCGATCGCAGAGTCCCACTGCCGCAGACGTGCTCTAACAAGAGCTCGACTAGCGAGCGCATGATGGCTCGAGTTCCGAGACTTGTTGACCACTGCCATCAATAATGTTTCTGCGTTTGCGAGTTGATTGTGCTTCCA
This sequence comes from Hortiboletus flavorubellus, assembly GCA_038093115.1. Lineage (NCBI taxonomy): Eukaryota > Fungi > Basidiomycota > Agaricomycetes > Boletales > Boletaceae > Hortiboletus > Hortiboletus flavorubellus. Next base: position 26,708 of record JBBPRR010000273.1, read on the forward strand.
AGAATCGAGCACAGCGTCGTCGATCCGAATGTCCGGTTCCTGGAAGGTGGGTCGTAAACGATCCAAAGATATGTGTGACGATGATTAGAGCAAGAAAGTTGGCATGTGCCACAATTCAACGAGATACGGTACTTACAGTGATGCGAGATACACTTTCGTTGATGATCTTCCCGTCTCTTCCGCCAATTGCAATGAACATGTCGTCGGGAGAAAATGCAATTGAGCGTATTTCTTGAGGGTGTTGGATGACACCGAGTTGGATGTGTGTCGCCATGTCCCAAAATATGACGGTCCGTTGGGCAGAGTATGCGATGAATTCCGCGTGCTTTGGCAGAGCAATGCATGAGTATTCATCGGTATTGGGAACTGGCCATTCCGAGACTGGTGACCCCGTGGATGCTTCGAACTGTTTGATTTTACCGTCGGATACAACAAGGAGATGGTTGTTGAACCAGACGAGACCGGTGTTGTACCACTGGGCTACTGTTGCTTTGATGTCCACGAACGAGCGGCCATTGTTGCTGTCATAGACTCGGACAGCATGGGGGGTGGCTGTCGCAATGCGATCGCCCTGTGGCGAGAATTTCGCTGCGAACACCGAATCTGCGTGGCGGAGTGTTTGTACTCCTTCGCGAATTGCAATGTCCCAGATGGTAGCGGTGTCGTTCGAAGATGCGGAGACCAGCCGAGACGAGACGGGAGAGAAATCGACTGCGTTGATCGTGCTGTCATCCTCCTCGTGCGCAAAGACTTGCCCGTAGGTGTTTGCATCCCATACAAGCACGTCGCCCATGTATGTCCCCGCTGCGATCCAGGTGCCGTCCTTGGACACAGCGAGACATCGGACAAACCGCGCTTCCATTGTTGCCATTCGTTTGCCATCTTGCACTCGCCACACTCGAACCCCATCGTCACCGCCGCTCAAGATGTACTCGCCATTCGGCGAGAATGTTATCGCATATAACTTCTCACCAACGTCGACTTCCATTGGGTCGTGGTGTTCTTGTCCAACTGTCAGCGCCAATGCGCCAATGCAGCGCCAACTACGCACCGGTCATTGTCGACGACGCAATCAGCGATACAAGATAGCAGGACAATGGAGATTGTTAATGGATCAGGTGCAACTTCTCCGCATTTATATTTCTTTGCTTACACCTCGGGCAGTGTAGGAAGAATCATCTTAATGTTTCAATTAAGTACTCACTCGCTCCGCATTATTTATAGGTCGGTGCACACGCTCCATCGCTACGAGTCCGGGGAAGGCAAGCCGTCCTCAGGGTATCGTTTCTGTGTGAAGAGAGACTGACCAGGTTGGCCTGTTCGCTGCCTCCGTCAGGCGCCCCTCTCCTGAGATCCCACCCTATACAGTACGCACTTGGACAAGCGGTAGGGCGCGGTTTCGATCCTGCGAACGCTCTCGACAAAGCGCTCGACCGCCGCCCCTCCAGGGCCATTTAGGGAACTAGGTGAGAAGGAGCAGGGCAAACCCGAGCCCTTTCGGGAACCACTGCACTGCGTCGTTCTCATGTGGTAACTTCTTAATACTATGATTACACCAGAACTAGCCGGGGTGGAATTTTGTCTCCACGAAAGAATTCGATGCAAACAACGTTATAACTCGTTCACGGCAGTCATGACCAGATCACCTTGGGCTGTGATTCCCATGAAGGACCGTCCCTAATGCATACAAGGTACCGCATCTGTGAAACCAACAACTCCTCACCCGTTTCACCACACATTGCCTTTCATCGCCTCCTCGACGAAAAAAGCTTCTCTTGTTCTGTGCTGCGGTCCTCTCTCCCACTTCAAGTGCTTCCTACGATCATTCAGTTTACGTGCGCCACTTCCAATCCCTTATCGTACACCCTCTCAGTGACTTCCCAGGCTTTCGTTCAATGCAACATTGTCCTTGTATTCAAGCCACCGAAGGATTTTTGTCAATCCAAGTTTGCCGCCGCCTCTCCTATTTTAACTATTCCACCATAACACGGACACCATAACAAGAGGTAGGGTATCGTGTTCGTGGTTTGGGGTTAGCACCGATTTCGGTTGGGTGGATGAGTCTTCGGGATTAAACACAACACTGCCGTGCAGGGCTGCCGCGGTCGCTTTTTCAACGCGCGCGCAGCTGGTCCCATCAGAAGAGAACCGCTATCTCGAAGCAAGGAGGCATACGTATTCGAAAGGTGCTTTACATGCCCGATGAGGTTCCTCTCTTCCCTCGTCGACATTTTCCTGAACCTCCTCTTTGTCTATAGCGTAAAATTCAACTCCGAAACATCTTCTGACCAGTACCAAAGCGAGGGTCGGTTTACAGGACATGCGGAAATACATCCTTGTCCCCGACAAAGTCCATCCTCGAGCTGTTGTGGTTCGCCAAGGGCTCCATTATGCCTCCATATGCGTTGTTCCTCGATGCCCTGCTTTGGACGACGCAATGACCATTCGTGGTCCTGTGCTATGGCCCTTTTCCTGCCAAGCCCGATCATCATCACTGGGCCTGCTTGGGAACATTGTGGAAACCGACCGTGGCCAACGGCGGAAACACTGAGAAGGGCGGGCACGAAAGAACTGGACCACGCTCTATACGGGGACTACGACGTACGGGTACAAGTGGTGACTGACTATCTATGGCGTGCGGTGCGGCATATGTACTATCGTGCACG
>JBBPRR010000274.1:0-29364 GCA_038093115.1 Hortiboletus flavorubellus
TTTCTTGGGGGCGGGGACGGACGGGTGCTCGGAGGGCGGGAAGCGCTGTGCGTCGGGGGGGAGGGCGGGCTCGTCGGGGGTGTCGAGGGCGGGGTGGTCGGCGTCGTTGTAGGTGCCGGGGGTGACGTTGGGTGCAAAGGTGACGGAGCGCGGGGAGGGCGATGCGCCGTAGATGCCCGGCTTGATGAGGTCGGCTGCGGGGGGTCAGCGAGTGGGGAAGATGGAAGGGGAGAGAGGGTTACAGCTCGGAAAGGCAGAGGGACGACGCCCGATCGAATAGCGGCCATGGATCCGGGACGGGGGCATGACGGACAGAATAGGACAGAGCGAGACAAAAAGAAGGGACAAACAACCGCGCTATTGTTCTCCTCTACCTTATATCATCAGCCACGCTTGCAAGACCACCCCCGCTTTCGGCCACTCGTTTGTGCCGGATACAGTCACTGCTTTATCCCCCCCGTTATGGCGGCCCTTGTCCGGTCTCAACACGTTCCTGCCCCCGTAACGCGTTCACGCAATTCGTCGCGAGCAGACGCCCTCTACGCACGAGTGGCCCGGCCCATGTGCACGGTGTCGCGAGAACCCACGCGGAACCATCGGCTTCGTCGCACCGCCTCGCCCCGCCCCACTCAACAGCCGCCGCCAGCCATGGTTGCAATCAGCGACGTCGCGCACCTGCTTCAGATGACACCACGATGGCCGTCTTGTCAGCATCCCTGCGCACTCAGGAGCGTAAGCGCAACTCAAGGGCCGTGACTTCTAGCTCCATCTTCTTGCAAGCGAGAGAAGAACTGGATCCGTAGTAATGATGCGCCACGAATTGATGCGCTCGTGCTTGCCGTAAAATAGCCCAACACACCACGCCATCCCCTCTCTCGTTCGTTTTTCGCTCCCACTCACGGCCGCATTATCCACTGATCTGATCATCAGGATGAACCAACAACGGGTTCGTGTCCGCTAGGCTGACACCTGTCGACCACCACATCTTTGTGGCGCACCGCAACACGGACCCTGGCCTGCGTTCTGTGCTTAGGAGTGTTGACTCTTGTGACAATCGCGCGTGGTGAGTCGTGATTCGACCTTGACGAATGAAAGAAGATCCAATCGATCGTTGGGGCGTTCACTCCAACGGGAGCATGTCCCATAGACCGCCACCTGACGTCTAATCCGTTTCACGAAGCGCCGTCGCCCCATGCAAGAGAATCCCCCCCCTCTCCAACGGCGATCATACTGAACTGACATGAATCGATACGTTTCAGTACTCTCGGCCGAGGACAGCGCGGACCCTCGACGAATGTCCCCCCGCGTTAGGCCCGCTCCCAACTGCGGCGGGAGATCGTGACGAGGAACAGGCTTCGCGGACATCGGTCGCCGCGAATGCCATTTTTAATCCTTCTGAGATGATAACGCGGTCCTGAGGACGACGATTGCATCACACCTCGTTCGACGACAAACCCTCGGATTAACACGGCGTTCTCAATTTCTCGCATCGTCCTTTGGGGTCCCACGACTCGACTCTCGACGGGTCGCATTCAATGGCCAACAGCATCATCCCCTCGTGGAAGGAGACATGGGCCACGCAAGCCGACTACATGCAGAAACGACGATCCCCCTTTCTTTGGCGTCTGAAAATGACGCCCACCCCCCATCGTCCGGGCTGATAGGCAGAACGACCAACCAGCCTGGCTCACGGACACGTCGTTGCCCGTTGCACACGTTCGCTGAACGATCGATCGACCCATCAACGCGGTCCTTTCTGTCGATATCACTCGGTCCTACCCTCGGCACTCGATCGCCACCGGTCGCGGTGACGTTGGTATTGGTTTCTTGTTAATGAGTTCATATTGGGATCTTGGGGGGATGATGCACTCGGGAGGGTGTCTTTTCGAAAGAGACGCCTACTCGTTTTGCACATCGTAATCAGACGCCAAGTTCTATGTGGCTCTCGTCCTTTGTATTTTTACGGGGTTCCAATGAAATCGTATCACACGCGTTGAAAACCTACACCAGCGAGAGAGAGAGCACGCCTGCGATCCGCGGTCCGCTGTTGAGTTTGTCCCCGATGCCGCTCGTCCCGTCCTTCAGCCCGTCTTCATGGGCTTGGACATTTGCCCACCCTGACGCTAATGAGAGCACGCCATGTTGTCGTCATCATCCCTCGAGCGGGCCTGATCGACTTGTCTCTTTGATCAGTCACGACGCGTCTTGTCCTGCAGCCCCGTTTTCATGGCCTTGACATCGCCATCTCGCAACGAACATCATCTCCGGGGATATCGAGAATGACATCCAGTGCCCAAAAAAAAAAGTTGTTGATAGGAACAGCCCACCCGTAACCAGCGCTACTGCAAGTGGGTTACATGCCACCCGGGCCCGCCCAGCCAGGCAGGCAGGCAGATTGACGTCACCCATCACCCACCATCGATCATCATTCAATATTCACGGAAGCTCCATAGCATCAACCGTGTGCTCGCTTCCTTCCCCAAGAACGCGCCTACTGACGTTTCACCGCCCATTCACGCTCGCTAGACACTCTTTCCAGTGCGGCTTTCCTGATGGAAACTGACCGCGAGGAGAACGCCCGTGTCGCGCAGTTGGAATTAGGGACTGGGGATGGGTGCACGTTCGTAAACGCGCGCGTGCCCCGTGGCGTTCTCGGCCAACCAACCACGCCAGCAGTGGGCTGTACATGCGAGCACCGCATTGCCCGTGGAGCCAGGAGGCTATCAAGGCACCCCTTGATGCCGTCGTGGCGTCGCGCGTGCCTCTTCAAACTCCAAGGTAGAGAGGAGAGAGAAAACGCGCCTCAAGTTGTCATGCGCGATCGGACGTGCCAACGCGCAGAAGAAGCCCTTAATCCGTCTGCTCAGAAAAAAAAAAGTCGTTCAGCTTTCGATTTAGAATACCTCTTTCTCGAACAACATGGACATAAGAGCATGATCATGGCGCTACACCTCAACTGGCTTGCCTCGGCTTTTGTGACGCCGGTCAGTCAGCCACATGCAGAACGAACAGAGCTGATCATCGCCTCACCTTGACCTCCTCGCCCGTCTTCCTGATCCAAACTGCCGGTCGCTCCGCTGTCTTCGCCCCCTCCTCACCATCATCCCATGTATAGCTCACGCCGATCGCCAAACGCGTACCATCGCAGTTGAACGCCATCGAAGGGATCGCGGCAGAATATTTGGGGTACTGCCGCAGCCGCTTCTTGACCTTGTGGTCCCAGATAGACACCGTGCCGTCAGACCCTGCAGACGCAAACGTATTGTAGCTACGAGTTCGGGTCAGATCAGCGTCGTTGTCGTTTTCATATTCGATGGCGCGTAGACTCACATGGGGTGGAATGTGAGCGCGTTGACCGGCCAGACGTGGTCGACATCGTCGATCGTCTGGCGGTGGCACTTGAACGCATATTTTTTATCCTGAGCCTCTTGGCTCGGATCAAAGTACTCGACGCCGATACGGCCTTCGACCGAACCGATGGCGTACCCTGCAAAAACCAGGCACGGAACCGTCACACGCTCGGCACCAAGGGGGGGCAACCCCCGAACCAGCCGCTCACCTTGCCCGTCCGCCATACACGCCAGACTCCGCGTCATAAACTTGAGACTACTCTCCCTCGTCTGCGCCGGCTCGCCCATCTTGCGGACGTCATAGATATGGAACAGCCGACTCGCCATGGCCACCACGAGCGTGTTGTTGACGAGGTCCATGCTGTACACGCGCTCGGGGAGCGCATGCGACGACACCTCGGCCGTCTCTACGCGCGGATCCCAGAAGCGCAGCGACTGGTCCCAGGAGCCCGTGATGAGCGCATCTGCGCGCAGCATTGGCGCGTGTGTGAGCAGAGACGCAACGGCGAAACCAAAGTCAGGAACCCACTCTGTTCGCGCGCATAGTTGATGGCAGAGACCGCGTTTTCGTGTTGGCCCAGGTAGGTGACCTTTTCGGCCGACAGATCAAGCCTAGTAGATATGAGCATTCCGCACGGTGACCCCCCCTTCCAAAAAAAAAAAAGAAGAGGAAGACGCACTCTCGTACGCCGGTATCCAACCCTCCACTATACGCGTGCGTGGCGTCTCCAAACGTGCACGCAAGCACGGCAGCGCGATGATCGAATTTCGCTTTTTGCTCGTTGGCGATGACATCGTAAAAACGGACCGTCTAGAACAAGCACGACACATGAATAAACGGTGCCCGTTCGGTGGAAACTTACTTTACGCGCGTACCGTGTCCCAGGAAGAGACCAAGAGCTGATCTGGGTTCGTGGGCGAGAAACGGACTTGGGCGACGCTGTCAAAGGGAGGCGAGGACAGCTCGAAATGGTCTATCGGACTGGACGTTGAGCATGGCGTGCGTGCGTGCGTGCGTTCGACAATGATCGACTTTACCTGCCATGGGTCGAACGGTCACTATGGTGGATAGGTGTAGAGGAGACAAGAAACGAGACGGGACTTTGGCAAGAACAAGGTCGGTCTCACGTGACCTCCACCCTCCTTGTCCTCCGTTGCACAGGCAACTCGTCGTGAGGACTCAGCGAGGCGTTTTTAAGAGTCGTGCTGTGCCACCTGGACAGCCTTTGGATTCGCCCAACACCATTCTCAGTCTCGTTAGTCTTTCCCGACGCGTATCATCCCTCAGGTCTGCTTGTCTTCAAAGATATGCATTCTGCTGCGCAACCTCGGTACGTATGGTATGTACCGCAATAAAGGATAAAAAGTTACAACAACAGGGTATCTTCGTGACAATGCCGGAGGGGGAGTGGTGTATGTGAGAGGGTACGTGAAATCGTCAACTCGGGGCATAATCAAAAATGATGGGGAGGTTGGTGACGCACGAGGAGAGAGTCGAATGTGCACATAGGGGGGTTGGTGCGGAGAGTGGATGTCATCGGGAATGGGGGGAAAATCGTAAAGTGAGTATGAGGCTATGCACATTGAAAATATCACTACAACTAATCCAACAACGGGTTTATCCACAATTAAACCAAGAGAGCAAGCGCGTTTTACTTAAAAGAAAAAAAAATTGGGGTGAGTGGCAGCAGCGCGTGGGTATTGTGGATGCAATGGTTAGTGATCTGGAGGGTGTTATACAGATGAGTCCGTAATGTGCGCAATAGAGTCCAGGAAGAAGCCAATGGACGCCAGCATACATTGGTCGGAAGCGTCTAATATCCGTGGTGCGTCGCAAGCATGCTTTCGAAATTGAAGAGTTGCTCAAATGCATCTGGGTTCTGCGAATCGGTGGAGTATTGACTTGCTTCCATCACCAAGGGGTCATAGGGGCCGGACGCGTATCCAAGGCTGAAGGTCCCAGATGGAGCGGACGCCAAAATGTCGTCGCCGCACCCAGGAAGGCCAAGCTCGACTGGTGGAATGGCGCCCATGTCGAATTCGTCGCCCGCAAGCATTTGGTTTTGGCTTCCCCATGCTCCGACCGCTTCCCACGAGCACGACGAGTAGCCAAACTGCACGTCCAGAGGACCTCCGCAGAAGGAGCCTACCTCCATCTGTGAACTTAGCTCGTCACATGACGGGAGAGGGTACGAGAAATCGGCTGGCAAACAGTTCATGGGAGAGAAAGTGGACGACGCTGGTGATGACGGCCCGGATCCCGAACTGACCGAAGATGCAGGCGATTCCATCTGGTGGCCGACTTGGCCCATCGACAAGTCACTTGGTATCGACAAAGGATGCAGGTTTTCGGGCACTCCATGATAGAGACCATCGGCCTATCGAAAGCGATTAGGAGACGATCCGTTCAGAACATTCGAACCACTTACGTTGACGCCTGGGAATACTTCCGACGGAGAATATTGCTGCTGAGGGACAGCAGCGTTCGAAGCCACGAAATCGAACTGAGAAGACGAACTTGATCCGTGATCCGGATGAGATGCCCTCCGGTTGATCATCGCCACCCTTGATGGTGACGTAGGGCACGACGGCATGTACACCGACGGAATCCGAATGGTCTGGCCAGGTGGCGGCGTAGGAGCCGAGGACGAACGACCGTGATTCTTGCCAACCGCAGGTGCGCACAAGGGAAGGACAAACGAAATACTTGTTTCCGAGTCGCCTTCTTCGCCGCGCTTCCCTTTCTTGCCCTTCCGGTCTTTGCTCCTCTGGGGTCGGTAGACGTAATTGGGGTACATCTGCTCGTGCTCTTTCTTCTTTTCCTTTGCCAACTCCTCCCAATACAAACGCTCCTTGGGAGAGAGTGCCTTCCATTGTTGGCTGATCGTTTTGGACAGATCGGCCTGGCGTTGCTTCTTTGCTGGCCCATCGAGAGCTGCTGCTTCCTCCTGGGCGGCTTGACGGTCTTCGCAGCATTTTCTGCGGAATAGGATGAACGCGTTCTCAGGACGCTTGATGTAATCTTCGTCGCCCTTCTTGGGTCTGCGCTCGATATCGCTGCATATGGACGACTTGCGTCGTTTGTGCGACGACGATGGCGATGCGGGGAATGTGGAGAGTGAGGTCGTTGATGGCGTCGTGGAGAACATGGATGTGCTTGACGACGTGGTGCATGATGTTTCTGAATGCGAGAGGGGAGAAAGAGTGCGAACGAGCGTGGACTTTGAAGGGCTGAGCGTGAGCATCCCGAGATCCGGCTCAAAGGGAGAAGATATTGGAGACGAGTAAGGACTGGTATTGGTTTGGTTGAAAGGAAAAGTAAAGGCGCGCGGCGTCGGGGAAATGATGGCCAGGGATGGCGGGTGGATGGTGTCCGTAATCACCTCAAGTGCTGCGCATGGTGAGTCGTTAGTTAGACGCGGATCTACGGCGACGATGGGCTGATTGAGGGGCGGACAGGACTTACATTGCGAAGGGGTATCGCGAGTGCGAAGCGCAGGCATGATGCTGCTAGGTGAGCAAACTCGTTCGGGCAAGGGGATTTGATGGGGAGAGGAAAGGGATGATGCGTGGCAAGGGTTTGATAATGAGGTTTCGCTGACGGGAACGAGGCTGCTAACGGATTGCGTTGTCACACAGGCGCGATCGCGAAGAACAATTGGGCGGGTGGGGCACGAAAAGCGAAAGACAATACAAACTACTCGTTATATACTGTCTAACAACATGCAGCGCGAAATTGTGTCGAACCTAAACCTTGCGGCAGGGGCAGGATACCGGATTCGGAAGAGAAGACCCGATTGGTGAGACAATGAAGGCGGACGGGAGATGACGCTTATCAAATCGACAGCCGTGCTTTGTCCTATGAGACCAATTTCGTGTCCATTTCGTGAACAAACAACCGACCAAACAATTTTCTTATTGTCTTTTGACCATTTTCGCCACCTTCCTCGGCCGGCGACTTCCCAAGTTATGCATCCGGACAGCTTCCCCCAATTTCGCTAATAATTCCGTATATTTTTTCCCTCCTCCTTATCTGCAAATTCAGATCGTGACTCGTTAACCTTGACACACGTAACATCTTCTTCCATTGGCCGTATGCATCACTTCCCGCGGCACGACACCTGGTTCAACCCAGAGTCTCCGCCGACGGCCCCGCTTACATGGATCGCTGCCCCCGATGCACTGGGTCCATGTCTGTGGCTCCTTCCGAGCGTCCATGTGTGGTGCTGGTGCCACCAATATGCGCGCAGTCCTTTCAGGGAGGGCACAGCCATGTCGACATTCAACATTCCTTTTATGGAATCATTGACCCAACAGTCTGTCTCTGCTCTCCCAACATGGTCAACGATAGCGACGCCCTCGAGAAAAAGTACCTCCACTGCCAGCATCTGCCTGGACCCTCCCAGTGGCTGTGGAGGCACTGGACGTGATTTACCTTTCCCTAATCACCCGGGCCATCATATCATACATCCTCCTGTCCTAAATCTGTTGTAATTGCCACCGCTCGAGCGTCAGTCCAATCTCTTTCTCCGTACCGTTTTCAGTCGGTCTCAAGTCCGGTATCAACCCGGCTCCTCACGCATTGTAAGCCTTTCCTCTCGTACGCTGCCCCGTCGATATGACCCGTTCCTGTACAGCCCCCAGTGGGCCAGTGGGTATAGGGCACAGGGTTTCGACGTCACCAGGGGGATTGCTCGCCGTGTTGTTGTACAGCAACTCCCTCATCCGCCCCGGACTCCACCTTGCAGATACTTTTGTTCATCTCGCTAACGATGGTCTGACGCCGTAAATATATGCCCTGTTTTTTGTTTTGTTTTGATCAATGCTTCAAATCCATCATGGCCGGCACGCGCGGGTCTGTCTTGCGCTTGGACCGTCGGCTGCGGAAAAATGCGTGATCGTTGGGATGGAGAAATCGTGTGGCTCCCATGTTATCGTTGCAGTTGGCGGATGCTCGAGCGAAGTGTGCACGTCCCCGCCCGCTCTCGCAGTCCCGCCCGAATCCGTTCTGCAATCCATCGCACACGTGTGATTAGCGCCGCGGACATTTTTCGTCTCACCCCCCGCATGAATTCACGCGTTCCCTCCCAAAACCGATGGCGTGTGGGAAGAAACATACCCCTTGGCGCCACAAGTCGTATTGTTGTCATAAGCAGGTCAAAAGTCAACTCCTCAGCAAGACTCGGCCCTGTAAACATGTCTTTCGAGTATCAAGATGACCATGGTCACGGTCCTGTTCCGCAAGCACAGCATTACCCGCACCCGAGAACCCCCTTGTACTGATGGCCCCTGCGCAAAAATCTCATTCAAGTGCGTCATGCTTGACCGGAATCAGTAAATCTAATGTATGCCTTGCCAGGTGAGTGGTCGTTTGGAGATCTATGAACGCACGGATCATCATCCACTCGGCTGTAAGCTCTGGCACTCCAGGGGCAACCTGAAGCCGGAACTTGTGCAACTGACGAGCTGGAATCACGCATTACTGCGGGTACCATCCCACAGGAGAACGAAAAACGGAATATCGATCGATGGTGTCTGATCCTGATCAGGGGAGATCCGCGTCTTGTCTAGCGGCACATATGAGTCGTAAACGCCTTCAAGGTGCCTATTTGGATGAAACACGGTCCGGATACGTCAACGTACAGCATTCGGCGCTCTTATCTCCCCGAGACCGGAGGAATATCTGACCAACGCGACAATCGACATCCAACAGGGGAGCGAACATTTAGCGGGCCTTACGAACGATGACGTCGAGGCTTGTCGGCCGTCCGGTCCTCTCGGGACGCTTGAATTGTTTCCCAAGGACAGTCAGGTTTGGGACCACCTGGGAGCAATCATTGTGCATCGCAATCCCGACGCGGCTTTCCCCAAAGATCGAGTTGAAACTGTACCGTACACGGGCGCGATTACGTAGACAATACACGACCTCACCCGATTGAGAGCGACTGAGATGGGATGATGCGGAAAACGACGATGGCGGTCGAACTGTGCACTGACTCGGGCAGCGGACTGCCCAAATTGCCAGGGGTGTCACCGTTTTTGGAAGGCGTGGGGAATAGAATTGGCGGTCCATTAACGCCGTGCCATGAGGCGCCTTCAGGTTCCAGCCTCCCACACAAGACGGAATTTCCTCGCGACTACATACGGCGTGTTGTGTCAGGTGAGGGGACGCCGTCCAGCGGAGAGGCGCACCCCTGGCATGCGAAGAGGACTCATTTCGAATGACGTGGCTGGGTGGTATCCGAATACGGAAACCATGAGGCGATAGTACGCATCAGCCCGTTCTTCGGGCCCATCGGGAGTCCTCGGACCAACACCATTGAATAAACCCCTTGTGGAAAAGCGTGGGGTGGGGTGGGGGGGATCTTGAAGTTGGGGGGGAAGGAAAAACGATTTACTTGCGGGTGCTCTCAACACGTGGGGTGTCATAATCCGCCCGTCTATTCCGCATCTGTGTTCGCTTGATCACCGTCCCCCAGCGACGGCGCGTGGTGTAGAGAGTCATACCATAGTCGCGGGCCACGAGGATGTGGTAATACGAGAACAATGAGGAAGCAATGCCCCGCAGCGGAGAGCGATCGTGATGCGCGATCAAGTCACACCCACAGAGGTCAGTCAATCGCTTCTCCTGTCCCTCCGGCGATAACGCGTCTGTTGCGTTGACACCCCAGCTCTCTTTTTGGGTGGCGTGTGTCCTTGTATGTCATATTATGCCTCGTGTCGACTAGTCCCATCGAAGGTAGTATGAACCGGCACATTGGGCATGGGCCCATATCGCACGAGGCTAGGTGAGATGACGACTTCTGACCCGGGGCTTGACTCGAGAGGGTGCCGTGGCAACCCGAAAGTCCGTGGTGGCGCAATTCTTGGCCCCGAGCCTGATTATCTTTTCTATATCGTTCGAAAGTGAGATTAAATATCAAGTCGCTGCCAAGGTGGAAGTGAGATGATATGTCAGACGTAGCGCTATTTCGGTACTGAATAGCTGATGATAAATTGGAATTTGCCCGCACCAGTACAGAGCAGGGCTGCAATATTGCGGATGGCGGACGGGCGGAAGAGTATTCCATAGCTATACTTAGTAACCCGTCTTATAATCACATTACATCCCCAATCACATGAGAGTTGTGATGTGATGCGCTCCAGCGTGGAAGACGCGCAAACGTGTATGATGGTCAAAATCAGCGAACAATGGGACAATGGGTCTGCCATTCAAGCACCATCTAGGCATGTGAGCTATCACCGCGAGGTTTGCTGGGTGAATAGCCCGATCACGATTACGGTTAGAAATTTCCGGCGATAAGCCCGAGAACGTAGGTGGTGGTGCGGGAGGTGCCTGCAGTGACGAGATGCCTGCGACGTGATACGATGGATCAGTGAGTCAGACTCTGGCGTTACCATGTCGGCAATGGCCGTTCATCTCCCGAACAGGTGAAATGCGATTGAATAGCTACGCACGAGTCAGGCTCCCTAGGGGTGATGAATGATGAATGAATGGCTTCTCAGGTTATCAGATGAGCGATGTGACGAGATAGCTTATCAACCTCGCGCATATGCCGCTTTACAAATCGAAGTTAAGTCCACCGAAAGAGGGAGAGTGAGCTCGTTTGGGCATTTCGATAGTGACAGTATTGGGATAGCGACCTACGGGTTTGAGCCGAACGTTTTGTTCTTTCAAGTCAGGATACGGAAATTCCATCAGATGGCAGAACGCAGGGCCGTCGCAGGCGCAACTTCCAAGGATGTGCATCAAGCCACGTGATATGATGTGAAAAGGAGTAAAATGAACGGATCGACCCACGCCAAAATAGGCCAGCCGCTCAGAACTCCGAGTCGTAAGCAGCCACCATAGTGGTATTTCACCAGTCACGTCAGGAGCGATCCAAGATCAACGGGGATTGGTGTGAGTCAAGCCGAGTCATGCTTGTGTGTGAGCAGTAATAAGGATGGGGACGGCAACTTCTATAATGCACCAGCAATGAACATCTTTCATGCAGACAGAAGCTCAGTTGCGACAGGAATGCAGAGTGATGGCGACCATTCCATGCGTGGAAACCACCACTATAACCCTATAGATCGAACAGTGCGAAATAAGTAGGCTCAAAGGACGGAGGCTGAGAACGCGTCCAAGTTGCGCCACATGGGGGAAGGGGCAATTTGACAGGGGACGACGTGGCATGTTACGCCTGCCGCAAGCGTCAATTGTCCATCTCCGTGAAGCACGGTATCCCTGCCGCAGCAGCACGCTCGGACACGGAACCTACTCCGTGATGATACGGGGAACCACGAGTGCGAAATAGAACCAGGCTTACCTGAGGTGACAGGCTCAATCTCGACAACTTGCCAAGGGTGCGACTGCCATAGAATGTAGATTTGATACTTCTCTTCGTAACATTGCAAGTTCGATCGTACTGTATACACCGCTAGCGTCACATACGGGATGAATCCAACTCCATGGTCCGACCGGCCTTCCTCGGGCCGCGGGCGCCGTTTGGTCAGAGTGGTCAATTTATTGGGTGGTTCGGGTTATCGCACTTACGGGACGGAATGGAGGGGTGCTAGCACTCCGCAGGGCCTAGAAGCGTACCACACCCTGACAGGCACTATAACCATGGATTCCGTGAAAGTCAGCTTGAAAGAAATTGGTGGCTCCATTGATGACTAAGCATGTCTACCTGTGAGGTGTTCTCCCTTCACATACTTAGGGTTTCATATCTCCCTCCATTTCCTTCCAAAGGCTCTGGAATGCGCCCGGGTCACAGCCCAATGAACGGGGCGTCGTTCAGCCTTTGGTCATTATTGCCAGACAAGTTCTAGTGGCTCGGCACTCTGGCTTCCGAATCACCGTATACGACGAAGCAGCTGTTTCCCGCCTCTGACCCTTACACTGGCGTCGATTGTTCCCTGCTGTCACCGAGCGGCAGGCCCGGATCTGAATGGATTGGAGTTCGCGCGCCACTGGGGACTTGCCGGTGCGTCTCTCGTCACTCTCTTGGGCAAACATTCATGAGAATTTGTCGCCTGACGTGCTGCGGTGCTCACTTTGAACGGCACGGCACACGAAGCCCGCCAGATACCATCCAAGCGATCGTTGGCCCTGCTTAGTAAGCATACGAGTCCATCACTTATGGAAGTGGTACACTGTTTGAGGCCGCTCGACGTTACACGTGTAACGTCAGCGACGCTCTCTCGTTATCGGAAAGAGCCGCGCAATTTCTGCCACCAATGGCGAATCTGGTTCTCCTCTGATAAGCTGACGGGATCCCGTGGCTTCCTCAGGCTTAGCGCGACTTCGCCGCTAGTCGTGGTTGGCTCGATTGATATCTACGCTGCCAATAGTCTTTCTTCTCTCACTATCAAGACTTAAAGTAACGCCGGCTCTCACCGTTCCGCACCTCTTCTAATCAGAACCCCAAAATCTAACGCGGAGCCTGGCCCGAGTTCTGGAAGCATACGACGGCATCATCATATTTCCGGATAGTGTGGATGAGAGGTTTCACGGATCAGTTGCAAATTTCACATCCACCCGCTCTCCATAGGGATGCGTACCTTGTCCTTTCACCGTCCACCACCACACTTCACACCACCACACTTGCTAGGTCAATCATGACTCGGTCAGTCTAAAGTCCCTTCCGTCATACTCTCACCTTCCCGCTTGCAATAATATCGCATTATCACATGTATACAAAGCACAGCCCAATGAATTATGTCACATCTTCTACGTCCTCGGAAATACTATGTTGCTTCCATGTCCATGTGAATTTATCTGTCGAATAGTCATATGCACGATAATGACTTCCGCGGGACAAGTCAGATTTCCTGCGCCAGTGGCCCAATTGAATGCAAAATCCGCAGAAAATCCGCTCCTGAAGTGAAAGTTAAAACGCCATAGGAGTGTTCCATGTGGTCCCAACGGTGATGGGATAAATGCAGGGTTCATTCGATGTGATAACGGGCTCGCCGGATCTATATGTTGTCGTACCGTTGTTTCGGTTCGTTATCACCTAACTAGTCCCGTTGGCGCACGGTGACCATATCCGGAACAAGGACACCAACCTCGAATGGGGAATCCACCATCGAGGAAAGAACTTCAAAAGAGCGATCACAGGCCACCGAGGGACTAAACCATGTCGGGCTTGCAGATGCCACATTACGATGACAACTTCCAGCATGAAGTGGATATGAAGGAACTTCGCTGGTGTGATGGTTGTCAGGTGAACGGAACGAAAGCAGTAACGTCCCAGCGGCAGGTGACCGATTCGATAACCTAAGCCACGAGTCAGCAGACCTCGTCCACTCGAAATGGGTCAGCGCGAGCTCCGAAGTCGAGACCCCACCGCAGGAATTTGCGATCAATTGAAGGCGTACCCCATCCAGGGGAAAACCTTGGTGTTTATGCGGAAGGAGTTTGTGCTGACAGGGTCCGAAGCTCCGCCCTGAAGTCTATTCGTTCACCTGGTCCCAAGCGTGAATGAGGGCGCCGCCGAAAAGGGTCAGGGATGGTAATCGCACCTCCAACAGACCTGCTGACATGGGTACTTGGGGATACAGCGGCAATGTGATGTCTTCTTGGTGTCTGGGAAACAAACCTTGCACGTATCCAGGTCGGATGAGAGAACTCGAACTGAAGTTGCTCGAACCGATGATGTGGTATCACAAGAGCAGTTTGCAGCTCTGACTTGGTCGATTACATCAGCTCTTCAACTAACCTCGCGCCAGGGTTAAGGTTACTCGCATTGCACTGTTCCACCATACAAGGCACGTTTTTTACAACACCTTGCATGTACTTTGATTGTTCAGACGAGTTTTGTATACAGGATCTCACTAATCTTTCATGAACAAACGTCGTCGACCAAGTTCACCTGTATCACAGCGAGATACTGCAGTAAAACCCGACAGCGACTCTGTGAACGCCACCAGTAGCTCGGACGGACTTTCTACGCGCGCCTCGAAGAAACTGAAGCAGCTCGCCGATCATAGTATCTGTTCACCCTTTTCTGATTTCCTTCATCCATCCACAGAGGACGTACGAGCTGTTTATGCACTTCTTGCTTCGCACACGCCGGGAGGCGCTCCAGTCCACGATGCACCTCCCGCGAATTCAAATTCTGCGATGACGTGCGGGTACACGCCGAACGTCATCGACGCGCTCATAGGCACGATCCTCTCCCAGAATACCTCGTCTGCCAACAGTTCCGCCGCCAAACGCGAGTTGGACAGCGTCTTTGGCCAGGGCGAACCCGGTTTCGAAAAGATGGCAGACGCAGACAGAGATACGATAGCAGATACTATTCGGTCGGGCGGTCTCGCAAATCGCAAGGCAAAGATCATCCAGGAGGCGCTCGCTGCAGTGAAGAAGAAGCATGGGCGTTACGATCTCCAACATCTCGCAGCGCCGGGCGTGACGGACGAACGCGCCATGCAAGAGCTGGTCTCGTTTGACGGCGTCGGCCCCAAAACAGCCGCATGTGTGTTATCATTTTGTCTCAGACGGCAGGCGTTTGCCGTGGACACGCATGTGTTTCGGTTGTCGAAATTGCTGGGATGGGTGCCCAAGACTGCAGATCGTATTGGCACGCAGGCTCATTTGGAGTTGAGGATCCCACCTGAACTTAAATATGGTTTACACGTGATGATGGTCCGTCACGGACGTGCTTGCCGTGGATGCAAGAAAGACGGGAGAGGGCCTTGTCCCTTGAAGAGTTGGCTGAAGGAGAGAACGACCATGCATCCCAACTCGGAAGGAAGAGTCAAAGAAGACAGTAGCCCTGGCGACCCCGAGGCACCTTAGCTGCGCATGTAAATGATTCGCCACCATCTTGTCGTTATCTATATCCAAACGAGCCTGACCATTGGCTTGGATGAACCATCCGGCGGTGTCAAGTGTTTATGTCATTCACAAGCAGAAGACTCTTAGCGAATGCACTCTCCCCACGGTCGTCTATGTAACACGGTCTATCGATTTCTGTGCATATAATATGGCCAGACTGACTCCGCATCTAGGCTCCATCTTCTTCGTGTGGAAGCAGTGTGGCCCCTAAGATTTCCTGATATGTAAATCCACTTTAGAAAGCATTGAACAATCTTCTTGTGGGTTGCACTGGCCCGTCTCTGTCAGCTGGTGAAACAGCGACTCTGATCTCAGCTGGATGCGTCGTCCTATGTTTCGATTATTTAAATTCAGAGTAATGCTGCTGGGCAGCATACTTTTTTGGATCTAAATGACTAGTCTGAGCAACATGACTCACGCATGCATGTGCACGAACTATTTTGGATGCTTCCTGTGAGTTTCTACGCCGAATGAAGTGGGGGAAATTCAGGGTGGATGTCATCGTTACGATTCGTCATGAACTACGACACTTTATTGCCACAGATTCCGATGTTTGCGCCCAAACGCCATACGCTTTGCCGGCTGCAGAGGAGTCGGATCAACAGCAGACCAATCCGCCGATCTGAACAATGTTCAGCCCGTCGGAGGCCCTGCCATGTCCCGGTCTAGATTCAACTCATTGTGAGGTATGGTATTGTACCGTATAGCTTCTCCAAGGCACCCGATCAAACGCCACAATTTCATATGTCATGTCCTGGAAACCACTATCGTGAATGAGGAACGACAGAATCCATCTCCTGTCGCGAGTAACTTGGCTGAAGCGACACCTCAATCTGACTTGGAAGAAACAATCAAGAACGGAGGTTGGCTTGGTGACGGCAGGAATCCAGTCACTTCCATCCGGTGTGGGAGATTCGAAAATGGTGTTGTGCACATTCAACTTGAATGAAATGCAATCTCGTTCGTTGAAATGAACTGATGCTGTACTGTTGCTTTTCCACATGGTGGTGCGTTTAACATTGGAAATTTAGGTAAGTTATTCCGTCACAGGCAAAGGCATCATTTGCGATCCATGAGTTTCTGCATGTGCTCAAGCTTGGCTGACCGTCACCCAACCCTGTTCAGATTTCGCCCTCGCTATGGAGAACTTAAATGTTGTGTAAAGTCCGATTGTCACAGGGTTTATTGGAGCTTCTAACGACGGAAATGGCTTTGCACAGTCCCTTGATGCATCGTACTGATCGATGCTTCTGCTTCTCAGCGAAGTGTATAGCGTATGTTGGACCGCACACGAGAATTTGCCGGCAGGCGACGTCCGACCCTTTGCCTTTGGTGTTCTGGGAATACGCC
The DNA here is from genome assembly GCA_038093115.1 of Hortiboletus flavorubellus. Classification (NCBI taxonomy): domain Eukaryota; kingdom Fungi; phylum Basidiomycota; class Agaricomycetes; order Boletales; family Boletaceae; genus Hortiboletus; species Hortiboletus flavorubellus. Next base: position 16,531 of record JBBPRR010000274.1, read on the forward strand.
AAGGGAATTGACGTGCACATGCGCAGTATCCTTAACTCCCTCTTTACTAAGACGACAAGACGGGATGCAGTCTCTCTTCCTTGTCGTTCGCCGCAACATGGGGTAGATCGAGCCACGTGAAGACGTACCATCAGGGCTACCGTGAGCTGTTATCGCCATGGCCTTGTATTTCTCCGCTCTGGCGCAGTCCACATCGGGCATCATAACATCACTTCTCTGGGGAGGTCTACCTGGAAATGACTTCAGAAGTTGAAGGGTTACAGTCGAGCCCCACTCGCGCGGATTCAATCCTCGCGCTCGTGGTGTATGTTTGAAAACTCTGATGCGAGGTACGCCTTTCATTTCTGCAATATGATATGTCGTTCAAATGCTAGCTGACGTGTGGCTAGTCGAATTACAGCTATGCGCTTTTTGCAAGCCTCAAAGGATAGGAAGCTTGGTCAGGAGGCACTAGAACTAATTACCAGGGACAAATCGCGCCGTGTGTTCTCCCAAAAATATTCCCGAGGCTGTAAGGGCTTACCTCGTGGATGTTCGTCAAACATACGCTGATCTTCTTGGATATGTGCATCTCCACTGACCACGTTGAGTACACTCTTAACTTTGGGTATCGCAGCCAGCTCCTATCTAGCCTGGCTTTCAGGACGGTCGTGGTTTGCCCGGTGACATACCTTGGTCCTTGACACAACAAACTATAGCCCCTGCATCACGGGCTATCTATACCAGTTTCTACTGGTCAGTGTTCCTCATTGGTGCTTCCTCTCATTTGTAACCGTGCACAATACCTCAGTTTCCCTCTTAACCTTTATGCTACTCCTTTTTCCGACTCCGTTCGAGACGCAGGCAGAGCTTGGTAACCTTATCAACCTGGAGATCGAGATGCACCGTGCAATCTCAAAGCCTGACGTCACTCCGTTTATCGGTCCCTTTTACGGTGTGACGTATGACATGTCCATCGACGCTGGTGAACATTTCATCGGATCAGCGGACGCTACCCAATCCCGATGATCAAGAAAGGAAAGGGGATGAGATGTTTGTCATCAATGGAGAAAGTGATCTGCTTCACGCATGAGCTCGACTGACAACCGCACCCTTAGGTGTCTAACGATCCTTACAATTTCGCCGCTGAACCACGCTTGGTCGTAAGTACAGTTCTTGGGGACACAAGATCAAGTACTGTAAAACGGCCTGAGCGCGTTCCTGTTCCCTGAATTATACGTTTTCCCTGCAGCTTTGCCAACCCCTTTAACTTCACCGCTCAGAAAACTCGACAGGTCCGACGCTCTTTGGATGTAACACGGGCGCGCTGACGCCATTCATGATCTACCTTGCCAATGGCGGGCCGTCTCGTCACGGGTCCCAGGGAACCGGCGGTCAAACAGGGTCCTTCCGCAATGCGGGCCCCGTGAGCCTAAAGAAGTGCGGAAATTGCGGGGCAATCCTAAACAACCTTGCTCGCCACTTCAGTACATATTTTGCCTGTCTTGGTGACTTCGCTGACCTGAATAGGTCAGTTCCGCTCCGGAGGCCACCTTGGGGCCGGGATCAACTCGGACGCCTCGGTGACCGGCGTTCTGATAAGCAATTCGAACACCATCTCAGAGATCTCCGTAAAGAACTACTGCTGCTATGGAGAGAATATTGCGGCACGGCTCACCTCGTTTAGGTCGCCTCGGTCAATCTTATCGTTCAGGCCCCCAGGCACACTGGCGCTCTTATTGTTCATTCAAATGACCATCTCGGCGGTTCCAGCGACTACTGGGAGGTAATTATTTGCAGAAGGACGACCAAGTTGACGAATTGGAGTGGGCCGCGTAATCAACCGAGTTCGGCGCTTCCTCGGAAGTGTTTGAAGACACGGCGACGGACGAACCCGTGGTGGCACATCCCATAACCAGCAGCGAGGCCGTGTGTTGTTATGGCCCAACCCGGCAAAGACAGCCATGGTATCATTGCCTAGTAGTGCTAGGTTCGAGATTACTGTTCGAGCCGTCGCTTGACAGTTTGCTATCTCTGCGATTTCTAGATACAGGCTCTAGCCAATCATATCACGCGCTGCTAGAGTCGTGGGAACACCACTGAGGCGTGTACCTGACTCTTTAGCTTGGCTTCGTGACTCTCATGTTGGGTTGATAAGATGTTTTGGCAAGTCCTAGTCAGCATTTACTCACGGTGAATTGGTATTACAATTCTCACTGGCAAGTGTTTCTGCCCTGTGACAGTTGTTGGTCTCCAGGCGTCTTCCAACATGAGCCCGTGCTGTAACAAAGTTTCCCCAAACGACGAGGCGGCTTTAATCAATGTCGTGAACGAGGCATATAGCAAGGTAGCCCGAGAAGGTGCCGATCGATCCCGTACGTGTCTACCCTTGCTTGTCGCGGTCCATCTGGCAGTAACTATCGATTCTCCAACTACCAGATTCCAACCGTGTCGCAAATGCGTTTGGATACACCTCGGAACAACTCCAGTCAGTTTCAGCCGAAGCCCACATGGGATTGAGCTGTGGGAATCCTGTTGCGGCGGCTTCGATAAAGGAGGTTAGTGATCAGCGTGGCACAAGAAGACGAGTGTCGTCACTGAGCTGCTGTATATGTATAGGGAGAGACGGTGCTCGATCTCGGCTCCGGTGGGGGCATAGATATCTTTCTCGCTGCGGCCAAAGTTGGTCCTACAGGGCAAGTCGTCGGGCTAGATAGCTCTAATGTGGGTCCGACAAGCTTAGATGCTAAAACGTGTTGGTCTCACGAACGTACCAGGAGATGATTGCTCGGGCTCGACGCATCGCTGCGACCAAGGGTCTCAAGCCGCCCCATGTCGCATTCGTGAAGGCTGCGTTGACGGAAGATCTGCCGATCGAAAGCGACTCGGTGGATTGCGTTCTCTCCAACTGCGTGATCAACTTGTTGCCCCCCGCGGGTAAACTGAAGGTGATGCAAGAAGTGTACCGCATTCTCAAACCTGGGGGGCGTGTCAACCTCGATGACGTACGCCCAACTCTACATGTTCGTGTATTATAACTTTCTCATCCACACGCAGATCATAGCCAAGAAACCTTTTCCGGATTCCTTGCGATCCAATGCGGCGGCGTATGTTGGTTGTATCTCAGGCGCCATTCTTCTTCAAGACTACCAAACACTAATGCAGGACGCGGGCTTTGAGGGTGAGTTGGCGCTCGAAGACATGATGTCGTTGGTGACCAAGTCTGTGTATTGGCAGACGTCTTATTCACCGAGAACCCAAGCGACCTCAATGTCTACCTTGGTGGTGGCTCAACTGGATGTTGTGCACCAGCAACTACAGGGAAAACTGCTCTTGCCGACATCGGAAATTTGAACGAGTGGGCCAGTGAGTATCGTACGATGAGTGTACGGTTCGCACTGACTAACATCAACCCCTGAAGAATCCTACCAAATTTATGCTACAAAGGCCAACAGTTCCACTGCTGCTAACTCCGCCCCAGAATCCGCTCTCAAGAATTGGTGGGATGCGTATCCAGCTTCTGCGTCATCCGTGAGTGGCTTGGGGTGTGGAGACGTCGCGGATCTCATCAGGAATCCGGAACTCGGTGCTAAAGATTTTGTTGTGGTTGACGTAAGGAGGAACGACCACGCAGTGGGTGTCCTGCCACCGATCATTGTGCCTTTGTCCGAAGCTAACAGGTCGATTAGGGAGGTCATGTCCGCGGAAGCGTCCAACAGCCAGCCCAAACTTTCTATGACGACCTGCCCAAGTTTTATGAGGAATACAAGGAAACGAAACAGGTAATCTTCTACTGTGCGTCCTCCCGTGGTCGAGGGCCGCGGTGTGCCAAATGGTACGTTCATAAACGACCTCGGAGATTGTCTTGATTTGCTAATCCATGGCTAGGTACCAAGATTACTTGGACCAACAAGGAAACACCGAATCGAAAGCGTTCTGCATGACGGGTGGTGCGAATGAATGGGTATCATCATACAAGGGACAAGCGGATTTGGTGGATTTCGACTGAGAATCAGTGGAGAATATTCACGCAATGTACGGTAGGTCCTTCAGATTTTGAGCTTTGGGAGGAACATCTATTTCCATTCATATGTGAGGAGTGTGCGTCTGCGACCAGAAGGCTTGCGGGTCAAGTTAATCATTGATCCACTGAGTATCGGCAGACATGTGTCAGGCTGTGTGGTACCCCCCAGGCAAGCAGATTGGCCAGCGGACGTCACTCTACCAAAAGGAGACCAAGCTTGCAACAAAAACATCCGAGATCCATTCTATGAGGGATAAACTGCGAGCCAGCAGAACAGATGGTGATAGAGATCTGTGTTGAGATCGTCGTTATGCTTGGAAGTGCTGAAGACCCGTTTTCTCCGCGGCGACGAGATAGAGGACCAATCGAGCTGATTTACGGAATGGCGCGACGGAAACAGCCGGATGGACAGTATACGGGTCGGATCTGAGGCGTGCCCATCAAGTCGTGACCGACTGCAAGCTGCAGTAGCCAGTGATCTAACCATTTGTTGATAAAATGCGACGTCACGGCGAATTCGGGACATGGTCCAGCCTGGGGACCTAGACCTTGGAGTCGACCCTTGGAGCAGGGTAGTACTAGTATTGATGCGAACAGACCGGTTCAGCAAGCGTGTTTGCGGCACTGTCTGGGTTGGAGAGCGGCTGAACGGCGGGGCCAAGCGTCGAGGGTTGCAAATAGGGTAGTTTTCTCCCGATCGTCGGGGAGGTTGCACAACGAGGTTTCCTTGAGGCCGCCGCGCAGGCAGAGGTGCTAAGCTAAGACCGACGTTTAGCCTGCGGAGTTACATTGAAGTGACAAGAATCGTCGGTTCTGCCGACAAGGATGCTGTTATCGCATTTTTGGTCTGAATTTTCTTCGCAAGAGATGGGACTACAACCTTCTCCGCATCTCTACTATCCAGGCCAGCTTGCAGGGCAGGTCACATCCGATCGAGAAATGGTTCCTGATGAAACAGGACAGTCCCCACGGGTGGATTTCTAGCGAAGGTTCGATAATCATGATGCTCCGGTTACCGGCTGTGTTACTCGTATCGCGTGGGCTGCGGTTACATGTCGGAGAAAATGACCTCAACGCTGTCACCCGGTGATTCTTGAGGCGCCCAAGTTCGGGAAGCTTAGATTCGGTGGGAACTGACCGGCCCAAGAAAGCTCGACTCTTCCATTCCATTGCCCCAATTACCAAAGAGAGAATAAAGCACGACTCCAGCTCGGTCAACTTGCTGACATCTCTCTAGACGCTCAAACACCATTCTGTGTGTACCTTTCTTCCTCCATCGCCTCTCCAATACTGATCCATTGACATCCTGACCTTGTTTTGCGACAGTCTAGCAGCACACTCGGATCGTTGCTCAGCATGTCTGCGATCCACGAACACGATAACCCCCAATACAACTTTGACGACGACGGTACTCTCCTTCTGCTATGTAGAATGTCTATCCATTCTCACCAGGAGACTTGTTAGATGGCATGCCTCCTCTCGTCGACAACCCGAATCCATCAATGACGTTTACTTTCTTCACCGACATGACACCTATCACAGCCCTGAGTGCGGATCCCACCATCCCGTTCGAAACCGTCTGGGAGAGCCCACTCCCCCCTCCTGCATCTCCTACCGAGTTCGCCGAGTTCTCTGAGACCCAGGTAACGTTCCAAGGGCCCGACCGCGCGAGCCACGCCAAGAAACGAGACGCCTCTTATATCCCACGCCCGCCCAACGCCTTCATTCTCTTCAGATCCTCTTTCATCCGAAGCCAGCAAGTTCCGGAGAAGGTAGAAGGAAATCATAGTACTCTCTCAAAGATCATCGGTAAGCCTTCCAGGTTTGTCACCATGGGCTGTGTGGCATTGTGATCACATTACAGGTAAATACTGGAAGACACTTTCTCGTGAAGAGAGAGAGGTCTGGGAGGCAAAGGCACTGGTTGCACAGGCGGAACATAGGAAACGATACCCTGACTGGCGTTTCAGGCCTGGAGCCAACGCACTTGCCAAGGTTAAAGTCAAAGATGGGCCTCCATCCTCTAATCGAAAACGAACAAATCAAGCTGGACGAAAGGTCAAGGGAAGTCCTACGAGTAAGAAAGCGAAAAATGGTGACGAGAGATGTGCGATAATTGCGGATCTCTTGGTGGAAGGCAAGACAGGAGTAGATCTAGAAGACGCAGTAAGACGATGGGAGGATAGTACGGGTAGGGGGGTTGGGAGACAGAATGGGGCCCATAAAGATGGAACAGGGACTGGGAAGGAGGACGGAGATGAACAGAGGGAGGTGGCGGTGGCGAACGAAGTCCACACTCGCGCAGAGGTCATTTCCACCACGAACGCGGAGACCCCTACTTCAAACGGTGACCTAGGGTCCATCGGGGAGAGTACCCCGCCTCAAGCTCGCGCTCAGACTCCCGATGCCTTTCATGATGCCCGTTTCCGGATCCCACTCACGGCGATGTTCAGGCGTTCGCTTTCTGCTCCAGCGGGTCAATCCTCCCCGAACCAGATATCCTCTCACCATCGTCACAGCTCGCTTGATAGCGTCTTTGCTAACGTCTCGTACGACATAGCGGAGTCTCGAGAAAGCGCGTGCCCACCATTTGGTGGTGAACCCACAGAAGACCCTGCTCATGCCGTATCAACAGATTCCATTGGATGCCTCTCTCCCTTGGTTCTTCCGTCCTTACTTAGAGAAGACGTACCGGCGCGCTGGAACGACGTGAGTATTGATCACATGTGAATTGTCGATATTATCTGATATGGACGTAATTATCACAGCCGTATAATCTCCTCGAGACATCGATAGGACTTCCACCCTCCCCTGATTGCTCCGAGTTGGCCTATGCCCTCCACACGCCCTCCGTCTCCCCTGTAGAGGACCAATCCTTTGCGGGTTACACCTTGTGCGGGACGAACGCGGACTTTGACAAGGGATTACCCCCTAGTTACACCCGAGACGCGCACAACGCGTATTGCGCGCCGAAGAGCTGGGCTGAATGCGCAGTTCTGCACGAGCACATGCCCATCTTCATCAACGAGTACGCAGGAATGACAGACGTCTACGATTGGTGCGCGCCGCACTACAATGCTTATGTGGACGGCACGAACGGATCATACCACTACCCCGGCGACAATGGCCTGTTTGGTGGACTCGGAAATGATTACATTCGCGTTCAGACCGGGGATTGCCTTCCTGCTGTTGCTTACTGAGAAATTCGCACCAGACAGATCAACAAAGAGAATCCATGCTTTCGACTGCCTTGTATAGCAGAATACCCCTCGGTCCTTGTTATGCTTATCTTTCATCGTGTAACCTTTTTCACCCCGTATGCGCTCCGACTCTTTGTTGTTGCCTGTGCCTGACATCATGTGTTTTCCTTGTTCCTGTTCAATGTTGTATAGCTTTCTCGCGGATGGTGTGGCTGTAACGTTCCTCGTCGTGCTTCCCCTGTCTTGTTCCTTGATTGACATGTAACTAAACTCGATCCGAACAATGTAACAATGTATGTATGTATATATGGTTCTTAGAAAACGAGTGCGGCTGCAATGCAGCAAGTCCTTATTGTTCTCTGATTGGCTGGTCTAGTCCGATGGTTAATCTAGCAGTCGTACAATGGTGCATTGGCTCGCCTACATTTCCAGGGTCATCTCACATATAAGGACCTTTCGTAGACCCTGTGGTGCGAAAGGATGACGTTCCCGCGAGCCATTAGTTTCCGCTGCCACTGGCAGTCGTCGGCCGACAAGTCGACGATCACTGCATGATCAGCAGGCTTTTCACATCTTCGGGTTTGACTTGGCCAGACTCGCGCAGGCTGGCAGGATATAACGATCAAAGGCGTGGAAAGGCCATCCAAGGCAAGGCTGAATACTCCACCCGTGCCCGCGCTGACCTGGCTGGCAAGTACTCGTACAGGTAATATTCCCGTGAAACAACAGAGGCACGGGTAGAATCCATGTTCAATGAAGCACGACGTTTCGTGGAAAGATAAGGCTCCATGATGGCATGATGGCGTGACGTTCGTTCCTAGGTATGTTTCGGGTTATTCCGTCCATTTTTGTTGCTACCGAAGTCGCCTAGCACCCCCCAGGAGATAGTTAATAGGCGTCACTGAACCTCCGTATTCGCGTTTGAAGGGCTACAATGTCAGAAGGCTGGCACTACGCCGGATAAAGTACGAAGATATGCAGTTTGGGAGCCATAATTACCTTGTTTGCGAGGTCACTGGAGTGAATATAATTGTGCTGCGTGGAAGTCTGTTGCTTGTTTGAAACAAGGTTTCTGCCGAGAATCTGCCGTACTTCTCCCCGTCATCGACTCTTAATCTATGGGGTTCACGTCTATGGTGGGAATTCGCCTTCATTCCTGACCATGACAACCCCATCCCCACCGTCCAAGGTCCTCACGCCAGAGCTACGAACCTCCCTCACGAAACGGACCGATTTCTTTCTCCTCAATATCATTACAGCCAATTCGACCACCCAATATGCATCCCAGACGCCATCTCTGACTCGTTTTCGTGATGCGGTCTCAGCACATGGGACGGGTGCCGATGCAACGCTCTTGGACGATTTCCGTAACTACGTTCCAGTAACGGACTACGAGTCCTACAAACCTTGGATTGTTAGATTCCACGAGATCCCTTGCAAAGAGTCGCGCGTCGACAATTTGTTTGCTCCAGGCTTACCCTATTGCCTCGCCATGTCTAGCTCTACGTCCGGGAAAGAGCCAAAACTATTTCCAGTGTATCAGCTACCAAGCATCGATTATCCTCCCCCTCGTCCATTCTTTGATTGCAGTGACACTCGGGGACCCTCAGCCTGGATCTTCCACTATGGTTACAGGGAAGTAAAAGAAGTAGAACGGGAACCTGGCCAAGTTGTGAAGAGGGTTCCGCTTTGTTTAGTATCATCTAGCTGGTTCCGCATGAGATTCAATTGGGATCTCGAAAGCGACGAGAGTCGATTGTCGACAATCAGTGAGTATTATCGTTATGGCTGGTGCACGACCGCACTGATCGCTTCCTCGCAGTGCCTAACCAGGTAGCGCCATGGGGAGCAAGCATGATCACAAACAATCGGTCGTTCCTAATCATCCATGCACTCTTTTGCCTCGCACAGCCTGATCTTGATCAAATTTTTGTTACGATGGCTCCTTTTTTTGTTGATCTCGTTCGCTGTGCGGGTGAGGAGTGGGACATGCTTTTGGCATCCATTCAGCATGGCCGGATTCCCGATCTCGATGGTATGTCTCACCTGCGGATCCACCTACAGGTGAGCTGGAATTTAAAGGCTTTGGAATACATGCTTTATCTCTGTTGAATAGGTGGCGTTCAATGCGAACCCAGCACGAGCGGAGGAGCTTCGTGAGATTGGCCCACCTTCATCCGAGGAAGGTTGGGCGGCGCGAGTTTGGCCACGGCTCAGGAGGTTCGCGGGTGTCTGTAGTGGCTCGTTTGGGACTTGCCTTCCACAGGTACATGATTTTTTTTTTTTTTCACTATGCACGTATATATATATCCTGACGCCTTCAATTAGGTAAGAGCTATCCTCGGGCCTACGATCGCCATCCGCAATCACGGATATGCTTCCTCCGAGTCTTTTATGGCTGTCTTTTACGACCCCAATGATGTGGAAACATTCGTATTTGAAACACACGACGTCCTAGAATTCGTGGAAGCAGAATCACAGGGCACTTCCTCAGATATAGTACAGGGAGTACGTATCGTTCTTCCGCTTTTTGTGATCCGTTGATGCACGGAATTTTCAGTGTGATCTGGAAGTGGGAAGACGGTATCAAGTCGTGATCACCACGCGAAGCGGACTTTGGCGATATCTCATGGATGACATCATCAAGATTGTGGGTTTTGACCCTCACAATGGCTCGCCCGTCTTCAAGTATCTGGGCAGAAAAACGTGAGCATTATGACATCTCTCGGGGTGTAACGTTCAATGGCCAGTTCACCACCTTATCACATCCTAGCTCGGTGATCCGGCTTCCTCATGTCGTGATATCGGATGCCGAACTCGTAGCAGCCGTTCGGTCGGTCAGCTCGGGGGACTGCATTCAGGTGCAGGACTTCACGACGGTCCTGGATGAACGCAAGACGCCACCTGCGGTAGGCTTCTTGGTCGAACCATCAGGGCAGCTCGGTGCGTTCATGCGCATCTTACGATATAGAAGATCGTTCAACAAAACGCTTTCTGTAGGACCGAACGTTCATGTTGCAGCCCAACGACTTTTTGACGCCCTGGGTGCTGCAAACTATGAATACAAGTATGCAATGCAGATTGGAGAGACACGCCTCCCAACGATTCGAGTCGTTAAACCGGGGACGTTCATGGAATATCGTCGATGGAGAGCCGAGAAGATGAAGATTGGTTTGGTCCAGGTCAAGGTCCCGGTGGTCTTGTTACACCCTGAGTCCCGAGAGTGGATATTGGAGAGGGTAACGCAGGAGCTTTGATGCCTATTTGTGAATGTCTGATGTTCGAATGGTTCGTGTTCGGTGTATACCCTCGTCATGATTGGTGGTATCTGAACCCTCACTTCATTATGTTCCGCGACAGCTACTTCCTAGACACGTTAATTCCGTTCTCTCGTCTAGGTTCAGCAGGCTGTTTATTACTACGTGTACGCTCAAAAATCGCATTACTCTGCCAAGGATCGAGCTCGAGAGAGTAAGTTGGTGTGAAGAGCGACCGACGAGGGCTGCTGGGGGCCAGTTTGCTGCGTCCGTGAGGCACCCCTCTCCTAAGGTAACGGCAAGGTCAGCTAGTGCTTCCACAGACCAGCTAAAAAGGAGAGCCTTTTGAGCACCCGCTGCACTTCGCAGCTCAAATGTGGTACCCACCGGAAGATTAGCTGATGTGGATTTCTGTCTTCGCCGTCCACATAAGTAGAGATTCGATGAAACAACACGCAGAGTTAGGGTTGGTCTATTACGTACCACGGCGTGTGGAGTCGTGGACTGTCCGGGCCCGACCTGAGTTTGTCGGCGGGGGGTTCATATACCGATGGCGGGAATTTCTTCATTCTGGACCCATGACAACTCCTCCGTCCACGGTCCTCACGCCAGAGCTACGAACCTCCCTCACAAAACGGACTGATCGCTTTCTCCTTAATATCATTACAGCCAACTCGAACACTCAGTATGCATCCCAGGCGCCATCCCTGACTCGTTTTCGTGATGCGATCTCAGTACATGGGACGGCAGTCAATGCAACACTCTTGGATGATTTCCGTAACTACGTTCCAGTAACGGACTACGAGTCCTACAAGCCTTGGATTGTTAGATTCCACGAGACCCCTTGCAAAGAGTCGCGCGTCGATAATTTGCTTGCTCCAGGGTTACCCTATTGCCTCGCCGTGTCTAGCTCTACGTCCGGGAAAGAGCCAAAGCTATGTCCAGTGTACCAGCAATCAAGCATCGATTATCCTCCCCCTCGTCCATTCTTTGATTTCAGTGACACACAGGGACCCTCAGCCTGGATCTTCTACTATGGCTACGGGGAAGTAAAAGAAGTAGAACGGGAACCTGGCCAAGTTGTGAAGATTCCGCTCTGTTTAGTATCAGCTGGCCGATTCCGCATGAGATTCGATTGGGACCTCGAAAGCGACGCGAGTCGATTGTCAACGATCAGTGGGTATCGTCGTATCGGGTGCACGACAGCTCTGATCCGAGTCGCTTCCTCACAGTGCCTAACCAAGTAGCGCCATGGGGAGCAAACATGGTCACAAACAATCGGTCGTTCCTAATCATCCATGCACTCTTTTGCCTCGCACGATCTGATCTCGATCAAATTTTTGTTTCGTTCGCTCCTTTTTTTGTTGACCTCGTTCGCTGTGTGGAGGAGGAGTGGGACATGCTTCTGGCGTGCGTTCGGCATGGTCGAATGCCCGATCTCGATGGCATCGCTGACCTGCGGATCCACCTTCAGGTGAGTTGGAATCAAAAGTCTTTGGAATACGTGTTTTATCTCAACGTCGAATAGTTGGCGTTCAACAATGCAAATCCGGCACGAGCGGACGAGCTTCGTGAGATCGGCCCACCTTCGTCCGGGGAAGGTTGGGCAGCGCGAGTTTGGCCACGGCTCAGGAGGTTCGCGGGTGTCTGTAGTGGCTCGTTTGGGACGTGCCTTCCACAGGTACATGGCTTTCTTTCACCATGCACGTATATATATATACCCTCTTCCCTTCAATTAGATAAGAGCTATCCTCGGGCCTACGACCGCCATCCGCAATCACGGATATACTTCCTCCGAATCTTCTATGGCTGTCTCTTACGAGCCTGATGATGTGGAAAGATACGTATTTGATACAGATGACGTCCTAGAGTTCGTGGATGCAGAGTCACAGGGGGGTTCTTCAGATATACTGCATGCAGTAAGTATTCTGGGATCTCTTTCGCCTTCCGTGATTCGTTGATGCAGGGAATTACCAGCGTGATCTGGAAGTGGGAAGGCGGTATCAAATCGTGATCACCACGCGAAGCGGACTTTGGCGATATCTCATGGATGACATCATCGAGATTGTAGGTTTCGACCCTCACAATGGCTCGCCCGTCTTCAAGTATCTGGGCAGAAAAACGTGAGCATTATGATATCTCGTGGGGTGTAACATTCAATGGCCAGTGCACCACTTTATCACATCCTAGCTCGGTGATCCGGCTTCTTCATGTCGCAATATCGGATGCCGAACTCGTAGCAGCCGTTCGGTCGGTCAGCTCGGGGGACTGCATTCAGGTGCAGGACTTCACGACGGTCCTGGATGAACGCAAGGCGCCACCTGCGGTAGGCTTCATCATCGAACTCTCGGGGCTGTTCGGTGCGTTCAGGTGG
>JBBPRR010000275.1:0-29353 GCA_038093115.1 Hortiboletus flavorubellus
TTGACGAGGAGGACACGCAAGCATTGGAGGGTCCCAAATACGCGATTCAAAGATAAATCCAAGTCGATCGACGACGGGTTAGATGTCGACGACATCTTGGTGACCACATTCTTCGCCTCTGTGTGGATAAGCAAATCCTTGGCCAGCGGCCATAGTAATCTGCTAGAAAGTGGCTTGTCAAATACTGGTAGAAGCCGTCTACGGCGGCACTGCGGTACAAAGATCTAACACAAAAGGTGAGTCTGTGTTTCTGAATTAGACGATTAAGTCGGAAGCGCTGACTGGTCACTGTTACGGATGCCCATGTTGGTGGTTCCGCCTCTGGTTTCGGTGCTTTGAGAATGACTGGCGGATCGACCAACGCCTCGTTGGTAAGTAAGCGACGGGCACGTACAGAGGCTTCGAATCTCGCTGCATGATCTGCGCCTCCAAGCGGAAGCGAGCAATACCCGTAACTCTTCATGTGTCGTGATCAGGTTTTCCGCCTCTACCAATGATCAAGGTACTTTGTGTTCATGTCTTTGCCACGCGCGACGATAGCGTAGAGGACGCCTTTGCAGGAGGACGACATACTGCAAGTTGGAGGATAGATTGGACACGTCGCCCAAATCATCTGAATCTTCGACCGTTCTCCACTGCCCTGTCAAGCTCGTTGTGGGTGACAGAGTCGTCGAAGAGATCCGGGACAATTTCAAGGGGCAGTTGTCCCACCAAATCGCTTGAAACGCCGCTTTTTATACCACCAACGGAGCACCTGGGCCACTGGCCGATCGATGGAACACGATCTATCCGCAGCATTCGAGTTGCCGAGATTCCCCTTGTTCTCCGCTAGGGAGGTATGAAAGTCAGGAACGACAGCTGTCACGAGTCAATGCTTGCCGCGACTAAGGCATCTGATCGCCGTGATTGACGACACTGAGCGGTCGCTCCACCTTTCAGACTGTCATGTTACCAACACGATTGCTACCCGGTGACATCAAGACTACAACCACAGGGGATGCGCGGAATCCGGATGTTTTCGCGGGATCAAAAATATTACGTGGCAAGCCCTAACCCGAGGATGGGGTTAGCTTGGGAGAGTCCGGGGTCTCGCCAACATGTTCAAGAGCTTGACGACCACCACACTTGAAGTTGTTGTTGAAAGACGCTCGTCGTTCCGCTCTTACGTCTCTTGCCTGGACGAGATACCGATTTTTTTCGTCAAGTTCATCGGGTTCGATAGCCCAGCCCAGTCGTGGACCTCCCATCGCTCGCGCAGATGCCTTTCTCTCCGCCGTTCATTTTTCCTACTTTGCTTCGGCCTGTCGCCAGGCGATTACCTTCTACAAATGCGCCTATCTATCACTCGGCAGACATTCCGGTGCTCTGGACGATCTCTCTAACGTCCTCGAACTAACTTCTGGCGAATTCGATAAAGAAATCAGATGATGGCAAAGATATACACCACGGATGGTGATTTTTCTCCATGGCATGCTCAAAGTCATCCTTTCCTTCGTTTCTTTAGGGATCTACTACAACCTCAATACTTCTTTTCCGGTACGTCTCGGGTTAAGATGTGATGCAACCCATCCCACCCAAAAATACTTCGTTCCCTACATACATCCCTGTTTTCACCCAAACTTTGAAGCAGTTGACCAAGATGTACAAAGCGATCAAGCCACGGCAACCCAATCGGCATATGATGTCCTTCGTGAATGACGGAACTGTTGACTTGTTTCTATACGTTCTCCCCCCTCCATTGTTATCCCACTTGCCTTGATCTTTCGTCTGTTCTTCCGTTATGGATATATACAACTACCGGAGTGCTTCATCGCATCATTTGCGCAGGAACACTCCCTTTAATATGACGACTGTGATTACAAGTGATCTTGTAACAGGCAATACGTCGATGCACATCCTGACCACACTTTGTATTGTCTTCCATATGCCCCATGGGCGAAGGTTCATTGTTGCCACGTAGTAACCTTGGATACTAGTAGTAGTTCCCAACCAAAACACCATCCATGATCCCAACGATGAACCGCCGCTCCGCCTCTGGCACTCTCGTGATGCTGGCAAGCTGCCTGTCTTCGAGGAGCACACCGACCAGTACTTATCATTGGCGAGCCATGTCCGCTGTTTATTCGCAGGCTGTTGGTGACCGCGTTTCGATGACACCGGCGCAATCTCATTGGCCGGCCACGACCATATTGACAAAAAAAGCTCCTATTCCGAATTCGTTCATCGTGACTCAACTTCCTCGTGGAACAACAGAGATCGTCGTCGCCCGGTAAGTCCTTGTTTCCTATAGGCTACAGCAAGGGTACAGCATGTATCACCCCATAACAACATCGTGACCAGCCTCGTGGTGCCCTCTATTAAAACCAACCCAAAGGTTCCCTGTGGCTCACCATGGATCCACCCTATAAACCCCCCAACCTTTTCAGCGGCGACTCCGACTCAGAGTCGGTCTATGTTCCTAGCAAGCTCGATAAGGGCAAACAAAAGGCGGTTGAAGGTGTGTCTCATGCGGGTTGTGCCGCCACCAAGACTGAAACAGGTGGCGCCCTTAGAGCCCTTGGAAAGGGAGGAACCCGTGTCCGATTACCGAAATCCATATCACGCACACTCTCGAGTTCAAGACGTTTCCTCTTCAGACACGGACTCTGAGCTTGGGTCGAACTCTGACTTGACATCTTCTCCGTTGATATCTCCTGACGCCCGCCCCATCACGGGTGGTGTTGCCACTGTTGGCTCTGATGACAACGAAAGTCTCTACCAGTCCATCGACGAAGAAATCGCACCAGATGATCAGGTGTGCTCATTCTCCTCAACCCAGCTAGGATATCGAATTTAATCGTGGGTGGATAGATGGATATGGACGCTCCGCCTCTTCCACGCGATGCGTTGGACTTGGCTTATTCTATCAAGGGCATGTATCGCATCCTCGACCTTATCTCGGAGCAGGGTAGCGGTGGTCTTGGTGGGTACCCCAGTCAGACCTATGCGCTTATTCTCATTATTGATCTGGTATCAGTTGATAAGATCATCATATCCCAAGGCTCCCTCGAGGCATTCATAAATAGTGTTTGCCCAGGTGCATATGGATCGATGACCAAAGTCAACTTCAGGGCCCTTGATAATTATGTAATCAAACCTGTCGGCGTCTACGGCAGCAAAGAGGAAATCATTCGATTTTTGTTACATCTCGCTGCCATCGACGAGACCACGTATGTCTCGATATCCCGCTGGACTTGTTCATGCTGTGTAATATTGACGCTCTGCATCAACAGTGCGACACAGCTTCTCGTTGATTCCGATGCCCACGCGCGTACGCAACCGACCCTCCGTTCGGGCCTGTACATCATCACAACGGCAGAGCAAATCGGGGCCTCTCATCAAATATTCGTTCTATATTGGCCCGAACAAACCACATGGGATGACTCTGCGGTGCCTTCCGTTCGTCGCAATCGCATCACGTTTATGAGGTTCGTTCGCTCTGACACCATTCGAAATGACCGATGTCGAAATGCACCTCGCACAGGTACCTAACAAAGATGTGTGATCAAGTCGTCTCTTTGATCTCACCTGAACATGCGCAAACCATCCTTTGGAGTGAAGAGGATAGCGATGGGGAGGACGATATGCTCGAGGTCGACCACGACGAGTCAGACCGGATGTTCACGTTTGAAGTCGCGCAGACCAACGAGAAGGAAGAGTCTGTGACTGTGCGCAAGGGCTTTAGGGTCAGTTTGTCCTGGTTCTGTGACTGGTGCCTTGGTTGACGAAGGTGGCATGTGGGACTGCAATTTAGGCTGTTTCGCGGGCGATTACACGTCCAGAAGCACTTTCTGAAGACCCGGATTCGACGAAACCTGTGCCGATTACCCCCTTTTTGCTCTTTGGAGAGACGGTCCAAGGATTTATGACTGTAGAATATCGAGAGGCGAGGGTCTTGCAAGAGAGCTTTCAAGGACGTTCGATAGAGGTTTTGCGACTCCAAGGATTTTTGTGAGTGCACATCATTGTTCATAAGAACTACGCCCTCACGACTTGTCTTCCCGGGGTCGATAGGGCGTCCGACCGCCTTCGCCTGAACGAAACGCTGGATGACGTGGCCTTAAGAATCTTGGTTCACTCCGGGCTCGAGAGGCGATTTCCGGATGAATGTAGGCAGTGGAAACATCATTCCAGCGCCGTTCGAAATGTGTCCGAATCGCGCGCCAGGATGGATATTAAGAATGTGTCAGCGAGATTACGAGCGGGGTTACCATCGCTCCAAAGATCGTTGTTTGAGACTATTCTAGATGAGGTGCTGCGATTATATCCGTGAGCACGGTGCACCTTTGCCTTCATTGTCCGTATACTCATTCTGGGATGAATTAGATGCTTCAATCGAGGGGCATTTACTTATCCCGGGGATGAAGGAGAGAAGCCTGTTGATAATATAGGTGCGCAATGGTTCGCTACGAGGGTTGTGATCAATGCATGCTGATCCATGACTTCAGAACCCCTCTCTAAATTCCTGGCGCCCTATCCGAAAGCAAATGACAAAGTCATGCAGCAGCTAGGCAAAGACTTCCAGAATATCTCCCACAAAGAATTTCGGACTGCCAAGGACCGTATCAGCCTGTGCAAAGAGCTGGCTCCTCTCTTAAGAAACAAACCCTTGAAACTGGATAAGCAAGCATGTCAACAGATCTTGGTGGCCATATTGGATGGAGAAGCGCAAGCCAAGGAGGGTCTGAAAGGGAATAATTGGGCTGGTAACAAGTCGAACTACGCAAGACCGGGTCTCAACCCCGCGACGTGGGCTCCGGGTATCCGCTCGGTATGGAAGACCGTGATATTATCGGGGGACCACGACGTCGAAGGCATCATGAACAATCTTATTCGCCGCGCGACAGAGGCGGCAACGCAGATCTCTGATGGTCAGTTTTTGAGTCAGTTGGAGCAGGACGTGGAACAGTACGCTCAAGATATTCCCCAATTCGGGATGTGGGCGGAGCGGGCAAAACACCACGCATTTGAGCACTTGGGGGTCAGCATCAAAAGGATGGTAAAGAAGCTCGTGCCGACAGTGCACAAGATACAAGAAGAAGAGTGTACAGAGCGGATCAAGCGCGAGAGTGCAAAGAGAGCGGACGAGGAGCTGGACAAGTTCAGGGCGGATCTGATCAAGCATGTGAACAACGTGTCTTCACAGACCTCATACTCGTGCGTATTTGGCTCGTTCTTATTGGTTGATCGTGATCCGAGACTGACGTTCGTAGGCATACGCTGTTCATAGACAATGTAGAGGAGCTTCGAAAGGGGCGGTATCTTGGTGAGTAGATGTCTCGTTGACATGGCGTACAGTCAACATCAGCTCTGTTAGGCCTCTATTATTCAACGTCGTATCAAATCTTGGGTTCGCGAACATCGCAACAAGACCCGATGGCAATGTACACAGTGCACTTGATGAATCTGACGACACAAGATCAACACGAGCTGCAACTGAACCCGAGTGCCACCCCTTCACCACGGTTCAAGTTCAATCATCGATTTACATTACCGTTGGGTCATTCCGTGGTGTGAGTTTCTGTTTCCTTCGCTTAATTGGTTTAATTTGAGCTGAATTCTGCCTTCGTTCCGAGAAGGCGAGGGCAGCTGCTCGAAGGCGAAAGACTCTTATTGGTCGTCGCCGATCGTGCGGGGAACTTGAGTGTCTATCTCGATCGACTGGAGGCTATGGACGGCGCTATTTCGCGCAGCCGCGGGAAGTCACTTAATCGTGAAAAGATCGGGCACGAGTTTCTGTTAGCGTATGACGAATTGAAGAAGGTGCTGGCGGTGGTGTCATCGGACAAGGTATGTGTTCGCTTATGTTACTGCACCCGTGTTGTTGATCTCCCGCGTTCACAGCTCTTACTTCACATTTTCGTGTTCGACGACGCGCGTGGATTTCAGGCGTTGGGGAGCGCGATCAACTTACACCCATGGTATAATGATGCGGTGACTATTCGCCTTGCATGCTTTTTGAGTGGAAGCGAAGAATTGGTCTTGGTGGATTCACAAGCTCAAGCAAGAGTGTTTTCCTTGGTGACGCTACAGTTCCGGTGCGTTTGGTCTTGGTTTAATTCCACGCAGGTCTCGCTGATGAGAGACGGATATGACTAGACCCGCTACGCTCCAGCTCGAGCAGGTGCCATATAGTGTGAGCTCGACGCCCGATGGTGCTTGTCTGCTGGTCGCACAAGCCACAGGGAACGACTTGGCAGTAACAGCGTATCACTGGAGTACATTTGGCTCCACGGAAGGAATCCTACTCGACTTGGTCCCACTTACGGTCGAGAGTGGCCCTGTCGTCACGTCGTTGGTCAACCGGGCGGCGGTACACGTCGTGGGGCTCGATTTTGAGGCGCACGCATGCCGATCGCATGCGTTGGATATCACTCGCAAAGTGACCGAGTTTACGTTCAAGGAAAAGGGTGCGCGGGGTTCTTCTGCACGACGGCAAGGAAATGCGACCGCACACAACTGTCTTATCGACTGTCATGCTGAGGTCTGGACCCGCTTCCCGGTCTTGCCCGCAGTGCAGCGCGAAACGATCTCTTCGTCCACCCTTCGGAGTCCCCGGACGCTCGTGTTTGTGACAGATCGTGATTATCAACGGTATGCGCCGCACTTCACGGATATGATCCTCATGTTCGAGAGGGCGACGAAGAAGCCAACGGGTGATACACTCAAGTCTATTCGGGTCTCGGCTGCTTCATTTTCTGTTTTTTCTGCCGAGTTGTGTGAGGGAGAGGTACACCTGAATTCGACTCGGAACCGTGGATGGAATGTTTCTGCTTATCGCGGAGGGGAATGGCTTGTGGAATTCCTATGCTTGATTCCTATCCACCTCGCGCTGGCAAAGGACAATCGATTTGTGCCCCTCAAAGACGGAGTTTACTCTCCCGACCTGGAGAGATCGTTGTTGGGCGCGGACGTGAACCGTATTGTGGATAATCTCTCGTTTGGGTGGTACGAATCGCTGTTTCAGTCGTATATGGCATCCAAGGTGTGTATCGTTGCTCTTAATAGTGTGAGAGCTCGCCTGCTCAAGGTAGCGATTGTAGCCCGTCAAGGTAGTGTCCTCAATGGGGGAACAGTCTGTCGGGAAGAGTTTCGCGTTGAATCATCTGGTCGATACGTCGTTTGCTGGATCGGCGATGCGGACAACGGAGGGAGTGTGGATGTCGGTTACGCCGACCAAGGATGCTTTGATCGTTGCGCTTGATTTTGAAGGTCAGTCCCGCCCGGCCTCTCCCTCAACTTGCCCTGCCTCACTCTGGCATCCATTACTTTTTCCCGGTAGGTGTACACAGTATCGAAAGGTCGGCTCAAGAGGACACATTGCTCGTTTTGTTTAACACCGCCATCTCTAACTTGGTAAGTGGGATGTACTGGGAGAAAAGACGTTGACCGAGGGCATCGCGTGTTACAGGTGTTGTTCCGCAACAATTTCGCTCTCAGTCGGGACATCACTGGGCTCTTTCAGTCGTTCCAGTCGAGTTCGACTGTATTGGATCCCAAGGCGAACCCGTCATTGTTCCAGTCGACGCTGGTCATCATCATCAAGGTACGTCTTCCCGATTGCACGCCGCATCAGCCGCCAACAGGCTGATACGGAGGCATGTTTTCTCACTGACTTAGGACGTCGTCGACTCGGATAAAGCTGAAATTGCCAAAGAGTGGGTTAACGTCCTGTTTTCGTACAGTGCTATTCGTGATGGATGTTGTCCGTTGCCAGATTTTCCCTCAAGTTCCAACGGATCGTGCAAGACGAACAGGAGGCCAATTTCATCTCTCGACTTCATGCCGGGAAGCTGAACATTGTCCCATGGTATGCATTAAGCCGGCTTGAATAAATCTTAATAACTCACGAAATCATTGACACAGGCCAGTCATTGAGTCAAAGGAATTTTATAGACTATTCCCCGCGTTGAAGCGTCAGTTGGATAAGCAAGTAATCACTCATCGATCGGCGGGGGAGTTTTTACACATGATGAAAACATTAATGGCTAAGTTGAAGGTGAGGATAGTTTCTCACAAGAGAAGGACATCACGTGTCTTACTCACCCGTCAACGTATTCAAGGCGAACGATTGGGGTGCAATGTCTCGTAAGAACATACCCCCTTTGCTTGGTTGGACTATGTGACAAACACTTCATCTAGAAACTATGGCGTCTCACCGTGCACAGCTGATTTCGACGCTCCTTGCTAATGCGCTTGCCTTTGGATATGCGGAGATCGAGCCGGAGCGCGAGCCACTGAAGGTAAACCCACTTATCACGTATCTCTGGTACCGGCTACGGTTCTGACCTCGTCGCACAGAATTTGGATACAGATATGCCAGTCGATCTACCAGATACACCCTACCAACTCTTCATTGGCAGTGGCAGCGATCAGTCTGTGTCCCGTGAAGGCATGCTCGCGATCCTTCGGACAGCCTGGGAGGGCCACGCATCCCGCCAACATATCACCGAAGATGAATGGATTACAGGCTTGACCCAGCATCTGGAGACAATCGTGAACTTGCGGATTACTCATGTAAGCGAATGGTTAGACCAGAACCTGTCGCGGTTCCAAGCTGCTAGTGGCGGTGGTATGAGCCATGCGCGCATCGACGAATTGAAACGTCACTTCGAGAACTCGATCGTGGACTTGAGGGGTAACGTCCAACTGTGTGGGATGACGTGTGCAGGTTGTCAGCTGCATTGTGTACTGAGTCGGGTGCACGAGGGCGTGCATGACTGTCAGTCAGACCACCTGTGCGTGCATGAGTGCGACTTCTGTTTGACACTTGAGTCAGAGGAGCACCGGCCATGTACGATGAGGTGAGCGATGTATGGATTGTAATGTCGTACGTCTGGTGCTGATCATGCTACCATAGTGCTGGCCATGCGGGGAAGCACATGTATGTGTCCATTGCTTTTGCTAAGTGCACATCCGCCGACGCCCCTTTGTAGATGTGTCCCGAACCAGCATTTGTGTGGGAACCCATGCAAATTCTCTGGAAGGCATGGGTGTCTGAATGTATGCGCAGAGGTATGTGCTTTCGTTCGACGTGCTTATCTGACGCTAACGAAAAAAAGGTGATCGGCCACACTGACGAAGAGCATCTTTGCGCAGCTCCCGTTCACGCATGTGGGAGAGTGAGTCTCTGCCGACCACTTGGACTTATGTCCATGTCCATTCTGAAGTAATACTCTTTCTAGCCATGTGATCTCTCTGACGTGCAACTGGTTGACGGGAGTTTATATTCGTGTCCTGGGACGTGCCGAATTCCAAGGTAACTTCTCTTCTTTTCAGTAATATCACTCATTTGCACCGCTCATACTCGTTTGAAGTGACATTGATCATGCCCTCCATCAATGCGATGCCCGCTTCTGTTCTGTTCAGTGTCAGTTATGCAAACGTCTGTGTGCAGACCAAGATCATATGCATGGTCTGGACTCGAGCGCGATCCATCTTTGCGGGTGCGTATGGTGTTCACGTGGCGGTGATGTTTGTCCCTTATCGGTGAACTACAGACAAGAACACTTGTGTACTGCCGTTTGTGCCACCCCGGGTATATGCGATATTGAAACGGCGCCGCATTCCATTGAGGCGACGTTTACGGGCAAAAACGAAACATTCCAGTATACCAAGGTATGTTTTCTGGTCTTGATCGTCAGTTCCGACACTGATGCCTCCCGCAGTATTCTCAAGGTTCGTTAGAGTAGTCGTATGCTTTCCCACATTGATATAACGATACCTCGGAATGACAGTTGCGAAACGCTTGAAATGCATCAGATCGATTCCGTCCGGTGCTACGAAGCACAAAGGACCCCATAACCACAGTCTAGACAAGAAAGTTGTTCACTTTTGTGAAGCAAGGTATGGCCGTCGAACGTTCAGTACATAATTCTTTTACTCACTCTTTTAGATGCGAAAACTGCGGTTACTTTTGTACGTTACCTCTTGGTGAGTTGCAAGTTTCCACCCTCGATTCCAGCGCGTGCTGACGACACCCTCAAAGGCCACCCACAACAAGAGCATGAGACGCGTCATGGGTCCATGTCGCGTACCCGTTGGACCATGGATGGGCCGGACGACGTACCGCTAGAAATCGATGGGCGCAAGTTTTCTACCAACGATGAAGGTGCACCGATGATGTGCAATCTCGTTTGCTCCGCAATGGGTCGACATGTTCACATTGACTATTGTCGCGCGGACGATGAAGCGGCGTGTACTGGCACCGAGGAACTGCAACACCTGACACGGAGGATACAACCTGATCCCGATCGAGCAAAGGACGTGCTCACACATAGTTTGTTCTGGAAACGGAGTGGTGAGTGACTTTTTTATGTCGGTTAAACATCACTCTGAATTCCCCTTGACAGGTTTCAAGGACCCATATTCCAGAGAAGAGCAAGCCAACTTTGGGAAATGGTGCGTTTCCGTGGTTTTTTTGACAATGATCGACAACTGACTTACACTGATAGTGACGCCATGTGTGGAGGTAAGCGATTCTCCAGGGTCGTTTTACAACGTCGTCTCACGGACGTGATTGATAGGTCCCGAACACACAGCTGCTGGAGGCGGTGCAGCTATACCTTCTTACTGTGCCTTGCCCCTTTTCCATGTGCCCTTGAATCCCAACACCGCACTAGCGGGAGTGGGTTACGTCTCAAATGACGGGCATCAGTTCGCATGTAGGAACCCAGTCGTGATGCAACAAGCCTTCCACGTGTGAGTTCGTCTGCATGTGTATAGCACAAGAAATTGACTTGATTTGGTTTTGGCAGGATCTTCGTGGCTGACCAGTAGGTTCCGTTAGTTGTCACCTAAGGAACATGTATTTACTCACCATACTTCCCTGTATAGTTCTGGTTCGATGAGTTTGACTGATAGACAACCACTACCCAATACACCCGCGACTCCTCAAATCATCGCTCGCTCAAACAATCGATATGGTGCTATGCTTTCGTCGCTGCATAGTTTCTGGACCGCACGTGCAGCGGCGATTGCAAGCTCGAATGCTGTGCGACGGGACGCATACAGCGTGGTCTTGTTCGACCATGAAGTTGTAGTCCCGATTGTGAACGATTTTGCGAGCACACCAGATCAACTCTTAAACATTCTCCTGGGCTTTGAGACGGATGATGGCGGTACTAACTTCGGTCTCGCGATCCAACGAACGCAAGTGGTCATGGAGCAAAACTGGAGCACGGAAAGGTAAACATCATATCTTCGCTTGCTTGCTTGCTTTCAACAGCAGAACCCCGTTGGTATAGATACCCGGTCATCATTTTCCTTTCCGATGGTGAATGCCGTATCGGCGATGAAATCATGCAGGATCTGTGCCGCACGGCTGTTCGGCTTGGGTAAAAATTCTTATTCGCTTATTGTACATCGTTCGAGCTGACGTGCGTCCTCTTTTGCGAACACAGAAATGCGGTATCATTCCATGCAGTGTCGTTCGGCCCGGATGGTTCCTCGATGTACCTGCGTCGCATGACCGAGATTGCGCGGGATGCGCAGAACAATGCGCCGAGAGATCCGCTCGCGCCGCCCGCTGCGACTATCCTCTCGTCATACACACAAGCGCTCGATACGGTGCGTGTACATCTCTCGTCATACCTAGGCTACATGGATACTTATGGTGTTTTGATCTGCATCACGCCAGGTGCAACTCGCAGAGACGTTCCTGGGCATTGCGGAGTCGTTGCGGAAGCCTCGTGGCGCACTCATGCATTGAACGGTTGATCATGAAGTTGTTTGTCGTGTTTTGGTGTTGTGTTTGTGACGTTGTTTGTCGTTTACGTCTAGTCTGGGTATTGTCTGTACTACACGCGCGTAGAGTTTATTGAACATGTTGAACTTTGCTCTTGAACCACGTCTACCTCGTCGCAGGCGCGAAGGGAAGCAACTTCGAAGAATACTCGGTGTGTCTGCGTGTCTCGTCTTATTCACGCAAAGATTCCACAACATTGCTTCAAACTGATCGGCGGCAGACGGTTCAAAATCACTGGCCCCGTCCCCGTGCAGGTGTGAAATATTTGTCCAGGGTATACCCTTCTCAGTCTGACAACTCGCAGCGGGCATGAGCCTCCTGGCCTCGAGGGGTTTTACCAACTGACCAACGATGACGACCTTTTGATGGCCATGTGAACCCTGCCGATAGTGAAGTGGAGTATGCAACGTGCTGGTGGGCGCAGGGCTTGCAGGACAAGCCGAACCCTTTCCCGAGCCCTCATCGATTGGCATAAGCCAGTCCCTATTCCGAATTCATTCCATAACCCGTTGCCTGGTGGGCGCAGGGCTTCCAGGACAGGTTGTACCCTTGCCCGAGCCCTCATAGATTGGCGCAAGTTCCGAATTCATTCCATAACCCGCTGCCCAACCATCAGCCTTGCTTCCTCGTGGTGTTGTTTGCGGCTCGGAGCATCTAGCTCGTGTTCCAACAAAGATCTTTGTCACCCGGGACGTCCTGATTTCCTATAGGCTACAGCATGTGCAACCCCATGACAACATCACCGTGGCTCCCCTCAATTAAAACCCTCCCGAAGGTTCTTGGTGGCTCATCATGGATCCATTCTACAGACCCCCAGACCTTTTCACCAACGACTCAGACTCCAACTCGGTCCACGTTCCTAGCAAACAACCGAGACTGAAGCGGGTGGCGCCCTTAGAGCCTTTGGAAAAGGAGGAGCTCGTCTCCTACCACCAAAGCTCACATCACATACACTCTGAAGGTCAAGACGTCTCTTCAGACATCGACATGGACTCTGAGCTTGGGACCGATTCTGACTTGACCCCTTCTCCGATGGCATCTATTGATGCCCGTCCCATCACGGATGGTGTTGCGACTGTCGACGCCAATGACGATGAGAGTATTTACCAGTCCATCGACGAGGAAAATGCACCGGACGATCAGGTATGTCCACTCTACTCAACCCAACTAGGATACTGAATTCGATCGTGGATCGGTAGGTGGATATGGATGCTCTCCCTCTACACCGCGATGGGTTGGACTTAGCCAATTCCATCAAAGGCATGTACCGTATCCTCGATCTTATCTCAGATCAGGGTAGCGGTGGTCTCGGTGAGTACGCCAGTCAGACCTACACGCTTATCCTTATTATCAATCTGGTATCAGTCGATAATTTCATCATATCCCAAGACTCGCTCAAGGCATTCATAAACAACGTTTGCCCAGGTGCATACGGATCGATGACCAAAGTCAACTTCCGGGCTCTTGACAATTATGTCATCAAACCTGTTGGCGTCTACGGCAGCAAAGAGGAAATTGTCCGATTTCTGCTGCAACTCGCTGTCATCGATGAGACCACGTACGTCATCCCGTTGGGATTGTTCATCCTCTGTAATGCTGACACCCTGCATTGATAGTGCGACACAGCTCCTCGTCGATTCCGACACACATGCGTGCACGCAACCGACCCTCCGTTCGGGCTTGTATATCGTCACAACGCCAGAGCAAACAGGGGGGTCTCATCAAATTTTTGTTCTATATTGGCCCGAACAAACTACTTGGGATGACTCTGCGGCATCTTCCGTTCGTCGCAATCGCATCACCTTTATGAGGTTCGTTCATGTTGACGTTATTCGAAATGACTGACGTCGAAATGCATTTCGCACAGGTACCTTACAAAGATATGTGATCAAGTCGTTTCTTTGATCTCACCCGAACATGCGCAAACCATCCTTTGGAGTGATGAGGATAGCCGGGGCAAGGACGATAGGCGCGAAGTCGACCACCACAAGTCAGACCGAAGGTTCAAATTCGTAGTCGCACAGACCAACGAGAAGAAAGAGTCCGTAAGTGTGCACAAGGGCTTCAAGGTCAGTGTGTCCCGGTTTTTTGCATTGGCATCTCGGCTGACAAAGGTGACATATGGCCCTACAATTTTAGGCTGTCTCGCAGGCGATTACAAGTCCAGGAGCACCTTCAGAAGACCCAGATCCGACGAAACCTGTGCCCATCGCACCCTTTTTGCTCTTTGGTGAGACCATCCAAGGATTTATGACTGTAGAATATCGAGCGGCGAAGGCCTCGCGGGAGGGACTCAAAGCACATCCGATGGAGGCCTTGCCACTCGAAGTACTCCTGTGAGCGCACATCTTTGTTCGTGGCGATCACGCCCTCACTACTCGTTTTCTTGGGGTCGACAGGACATCCGACCGCCTCTGCCTGAACGAAACGCTGGATTACGAGGGCCTAAAAATCTTGGTTCGTTCTGGGCTCGAGAAACGTTTTCCAGATGAATGTAGGCAATGGAAACACAATTCTAGCGCTGTTCGAAACACGTCCTCAGCGCGGGTCAAGAAGGAGACTGCGGAAGTGAGGGCAAGATTGCAAACGGGTTTACCCACCCTTCAAAGATCGCTATTCGAGGCGGTCATAGACCAAGTTCTGAGATTGTATCCGTGAGTGCGGTGCTTGATATTCGTTGTCCCTGCACCCATTCCGGGATGTGTTAGATGCTTTGATCGAGGGGCGTTCGCTTATCATGGGGATGAAGGAGAGAAGCCCGTGGATAATCCAGGTGTGTAATGGTTCGTTTCGAGGATCGAGATCAATACATGTTGATCCATAAATTCAGAACTCCTCTCCAATATCCTCACGTTTTATCCGAAAGCAAATGATATGGTCACGCAGCAGCTGAGCCAGGACTTTCAGAATATTTCCGACAGAGACAGAGATGTACGAGTTGCCAAGGACCGTATCGGTCTGTTCAAGGAGCTGGCTCCGCTCTTGGAAAAAGAACCTCAGCTGGATGAAAAAACATGTTTGCAAATCTTGGAAGCCGTATTGGATGGAGAGGTGGAGCAAGCCAAAGCAACTGTGCAAGGGAATAGCGAGATTGGCAGCAAGCATAATAACGCAAGACCGAGTTTCAACCTCACGACGTGGCTTGCATGTTTGCTGTCAGCATGCAAGGCGTTGTTGGGAGAGAATGTCGCCGAGAGCGTGGTGGACGATCTTATTCGCCGAGCGACAGAAGCGTCAACTCATATTTCTGACAGTCGTTTTTTGATCGAGTTGGAGAACGACGTGAAGCGGTACGCTCAGCTTATTCCCCAACTCGGGGTGTGGGCGGAGCGGGCAAAACTCAAGGCATTTGAGCATCTGGAGGTCAGCATCAAGAGGATGGTCAAAAAGCTCACGCCGGCAGTGCACAGGATACAAGAAGAAGAGTGTGCAGAGCGGATTAAGCGCGAGAGCGCAAAGAGAGCGGAGGGGGAGCTAGACAAGCTCAGAGTGGATCTGATCAAGCATGTGAACAATGTGTCTTCACAGACCTCATACTCGTGCGTATTCGGCTCGTTCTTATTGGTTGATCGTGATCCGAGACTGACGTTCATAGGCATACGTCGTTCATAGACAAGGTAGAGGAGCTCCGAAAGAGACGGTATTATTCTTCGACGTCGTATCAAATCTGGGGTTGGCGGACATGGCAACAAGACCCGATGGCATTATACACGGTGCATTTGATGAACCTGACAACACAAGACCAACACGAGCTGCAACTGAACCCAAGTGCCACCCCTTCACCACGGTTCAAGTTCAGTCATCAGTTTACATTGCCATTGGGTCATTCTGTGGTGTGAGTTTCTGTTTCCTTGGGTTGATTTTTTTTTTGCTCGAGCTGAACTTTGCCTTCGTTTCGAGCAGGCGAGCGCAGTTGCTCGAAGGCGAAAGACTCTTATTGGTCGTCGCTGATCGTGAGGGGAACTTGAGTGTCTATCTCGATCGACTGGAGAGTATAGACGCTACCCTTAAGCGCGGCCGCGGGAAGTCACTTAATCGTGAAAAGATCGGGCACACATTTATGTTGGCGTATGACGAGTCGAAGAAGATGCTGGCAGTGGTGTCATCAGACAAGGTATGTGTTCGCTTGTGTTAGTACCAGTGCTGTTGATCTCCCGCGTTCACAGCTCTTACTCCACATTTTCGTGTTCGACGACGCGCGCGGATTTCAGGCATTGGGCAGTACGATCAACTTGCTTGCGTGGTATAACGATGGGGTGTCTATTCGCCTTGCATGCTTTGCGAGCGGAAGCGAAGAATTAGTCCTCGTCGATTCGCAGGCGCAAGCGAGAGTGTATTCTTTGGTGACGCTACAATTTCGGTGCGTTTGGTCTTAGTTCCGTACTTCCACGCGAGTCTCGCTGATGAAGGACGGGAATGACCAGACCCGCCACACTCCAGCTCGAACAGGTACCATATAGTGTGACCTCGACGCCCGATGGTGCTTGTCTGCTGGTCGCACAAGCCAAAGGGAACGACTTGGCAATGACGGCGTATCACTGGAGTACTTTTGGCTCCATGGAAGGAATCCCACTCGACTTGGCCCCACTTACGGTCGAGAACGGTCCTGTCGTCACGTCGTTGGTCAACCGAGCAGCGGTGCACGTCATGAGCCTTGATTTCGACGCGCACGCTTGCCAATCGCATGCGTTGGATATTACTCGCAAAGTGACCGAGTTCAAATTCAAGGAGAAGGGTGTACGAGGTTCTTCTGCACGGCGGCAAGGGAATACGACCGCACACAACTGTCTTATCGACTGTCATGCCGAAGTCTGGACCCGCTTCCCGGTCTTACCCGCAGTGCAGCGCGAAACGATTTCTTCGTCCACCCTTCGGAGTCCCCGGACACTCGTGTTTGTGACAGATCGTGATTATCAACGGTATGGGCCCCATTTCACGGATATGATCCTCATGTTCGAGAGGGCGACGAAGAAGCCAACGGGTGATACACTCAAATCTATTCGGGTCTCGGCTGCTTCATTTGCTGTTTTCTCTGCCGAGTTGTGTGAGGGAGAGGTGCACCTGAACTCGACTCGGAACCGTGGATGGAACGTCTCAGCTTACCGCGCAGGCGAATGGCTTGTGGAATTCCTATGCTTGATTCCTATCCACCTCGCGCTGGCAAAGGACAATCGATTTGTGCCCCTCAAAGACGGAGTTTACTCTCCCGACCTGGAGAGATCATTGTTGGGCGCGGACGTGAACCGTATCGTGAATACTCTCTCGTTTGGATGGTACGAATCGTTGTTTCAGTCGTATATGGCATCCAAGGTGTGTATTGTTGCTCTTAATAGTGTCAGAGTTCGCCTGCTCAAGGTAGCGATTGTAGCCCGTCAAGGTGGTGTCTTCACTGGGAGAGCAGTCGGTCGGGAAGAGTTTTGCGTTGAATCATCTGGTTGATACGTCGTTTGCTGGATCGGCGATGCGGACAACGGAGGGAGTGTGGATGTCGGTTACGCCGACCAAGGATGCTTTGATCGTTGCGCTTGATTTTGAAGGTCAGTTCCGTCCGGCCTTTCACCCCCCGCTTCATTCGTTACTTTTTGGCGGTAGGTGTGCACAGTATCGAAAGGTCCGCCCAAGAGGACACGTTGCTCGTTTTGTTCAACACCGCTATCTCTAACTTGGTAAGTAGGATGCAGTGGCATGGACCGGGAGGAAAGATGTTGACCGGAGATGTTGCGTGTTGCAGGTGCTGTTCCGCAACAATTTCGCTCTGAGTCGGGACATTACTGGACTCTTTCAGTCGTTCCAGTCGAGTTCGACCGTATTGGATCCCAAGGCGAATCCGTCATTGTTCCAGTCGACGCTGGTCCTCATCATCAAAGTACGTCTGCCGTGATTGGACACCGCATCGGTTGTGTCAACAGGCTGAGGCTAAAGTGTTTCCACGCTAACATAGGATGTCGTCGACTCGGACATGGACGAAATTGCCCAAGAGTGGGTTGTGGTCTTTTTTTCTCGTACAGAACTATTCATGAAGGATGATGTCTGTTGCCAGATTTTCCCTCAAGCTACAACGGATTGTGCAAGACGAACAGGAGGCCAATTTCATTTCTCAGCTTCATGCTGGGAAGCTGGACATTATCCCATGGTAAGCATCAAGCGGCCTTGCATGAATCTAAACAATTTACGAATTTATCACCGGTTCCCCACGCAGGCCAGTCATACAATCACAGCAATTTTATACAGAATTTCTTACGTTGAAGCAACAGTTAGATGAGCAGGTAGTCACTCATCGATCGGCGGGGGAGTTTTTACACTTGATGAAGACATTAATGGCTAAGCTGAAGGTGAGGGTGGTAAGAAAAGGGCATCACGTGTCTTACTCACTCGCGAATGTGCTCTAGGCGAATGACTGGGGTGCTATGTCTCGTGAGGACTTATACCTTTTACTTGGTTGGACTAT
The DNA here is from genome assembly GCA_038093115.1 of Hortiboletus flavorubellus. Taxonomy (NCBI): domain Eukaryota; kingdom Fungi; phylum Basidiomycota; class Agaricomycetes; order Boletales; family Boletaceae; genus Hortiboletus; species Hortiboletus flavorubellus. The sequence goes on from JBBPRR010000275.1 coordinate 18,234, forward strand.
GTGACGAATTCCTCGTTTAGAAACTATGGCATCTCACCGTGCACAGCTGATTTCGACGCTCCTTGCCAATGCGCTTGCCTTTGGATATGCAGAGATCGACCCGGAGCGTGAGCGACTGAAGGTAATCTTACTTATCACGTACTCCTCGTGTTGGCTATGACTCTGACATCCTTGTGTAGAATTTGGATACAGATATGCCAGTCGATCTGCCAGATACGCCCCACCAACTCTTCATTGGCGGTGGTGGCGATCAGTCTGTGTCCCGCGAACGCATGCTCGCGATTCTTCGGACAGCCTGGGAGGGTCACGCATCCCGCCAATATACCACCGAAGACGAATGGATTGCAGGCTTGACCCAGCATCTGGAGACAATCGTGAACTTGCGGATTTCCCACGTAAGCGAATGGTTAGACCAGAACCTGTCGCGGTTCCAAGCTGCAAGTGGCAGTGGTGTGAGCCATGCGCGCATCGACGAGCTGAAACGTGACTTTGAGAATTCGATCGTGGACTTGAAGGGTAACGTCCAATTGTGTGGGATGACGTGTACAGGATGTCAGCTGCGGTGCGTACAGAGTCGGGTGCACGAGGGCATGCATGACTGTCAGACTGACCACCTGTGCGTGCACGAGTGCGATTTCTGTTTGGCGCTTGAACAGGAGGAGCACCGACCCTGTACGATGAGGTGAGTGATTAGTATGGATTGTGATGTTGTACCTCGAGTGCAGATTACACTGCGATAGTGCGGGCCATGCAGGGAAGCACATGTACGTGTCCATTGCCTTGGCTAAGCGTCCGGCGGTCGACGCTCCTTTGTAGATGTGTCCCGAACCAACATTTGTGCGGAAACCCATGTAAATTCTCCGGAAGGCATGGATGTCTGGGTGTATGCGCAAAGGTATTTACTTTCGTTCGAGGTGTTAAAATGACACTAACGAAAAAAGGTGATTGACCACATCGACGACGAGCACCTTTGCGCGGCTCCCATTCACGCTTGTGGCAGGGTGAGTCTCTACCGCTTGAACCTCCATTCTGAAGTAATGTTCTTTCTAGCCATGTGATCTCTCTGACGTGAAACTGGTCGACGGAAGTGTATATTCATGTCCTGGGACGTGCCAAATCCCAAGGTAACTTCCTTTCTTTTGGTAATATCACTGATGCACATGCACATGCTCGTTTGAAGTGACGTCGATCATGCCCTCCATCAATGCGATGCCCGCTTCTGTTCCGTTCAGTGCCAGTTGTGTAAGCGCCTGTGTGCAGACCAAAATCACATGCATGGTCTTGACTCGAGCGCGATCCATCTTTGCGGGTGTGTATGATGTTGACGTGTTAGTGATACCCGTCCCTTATCGGTGAACCACAGACAAGAACATCTGTGTACTGCCATTTGTGCTGCTCAGGGCATCTGCGAAATTGAAACGGCGCCGCATTCCATTGAAGCGACGTTTGCGGGCAGAAACGAAACGTTCCAGTACACCAAGGTATGTTGTCTGCTCTCGAACGTCATTCCGACACTGATTTCCCCTGCAGTATTCTCAGGGTTCGTTGAAGTCGTTGTTTGCTTTCCCACATTGATATAACGACATCCCGGAATGATAGTTGCGAAACGCTTGAAATGCATCAAACCGATCCAACCCGGTGCTACGGGCCACCAGGGACCCCATAATCACAGTCTAGACAAGAAAGTCTTTCACTTTTGTGAAGTAAGGTATGGCTGTCGAATATTCTTCATGCTTCTTTCTCTCAGTCTTTTAGATGCGAAAACTGTGGTTACTTTTGTACATTACCCCTTGGTGAGTTGCAAGCTCTGACCCACCATTCCGGCGCGTGCTAACCACACCCTCAAAGGCCACCCACAACAGGAGCATGATACGCGTCATGGGTCCATGTCGCGTACCCGCTGGACCATGGATGGGCCGGACGACTTACCGCTAGAAATCGATGGGCGCAAGTTCTCTACCAATGATGAAGGCGCACCGATGATGTGCAATCTCGTTTGCTCGGCGATGGGTCGACATGTTCACATTGACTATTGTCGCGCGGACGATGAAGCGGCGTGTATTGGAAATGAGGAACTACAGCACCTGACAAGGAGGATACAACCTGTTCCCGATCGAGCAAAGGACGCGCTCACACACAGTCTGTTCTGGAAACGGAGTGGTGAGTGTCGTTTGAATACATCATGTTGGCTAAAGGTCCCGAATCATCGCCGACAGGTTTCAAGGACCCGTACTCAAGAGAAGAGCAAGCCAACTTTGGGAAATGGTACGTTCCTGGTATTTTTGACGATAATCGAGAATTGACATACATTAATAGTGACGCCATGTGTGGAGGTATGCAAGTCTTCAAGGTCAATTTGCAACGTGGGGTCGTCTCATGGATATGATTGATAGGTCCCGAACACACGGCTGCTGGGGGCGGTGCAGCTATACCTTCTTACTGTGTCTTGCCCCTTTTCCATGCGCCGCTGAATTTCAACACCGCGCCCGCTGGAATGGGTTACATTTCGAGTGACGGGCATCATTTCGCATGTAGGAACCCAGTCGTGAAGCAACAAGCCTTCCATGTGTGAGCGAGTTCGCATGTATGGGTGTATCACAAGAATTTGATTTGATTTGGTTTTTGATAGGATCTTCGTGGCTGACCAGTAGGTTCCGTTAGTTCTCACCTAGAGTATACTTGCTCACCATGCTTCCCTGCTAGTTCTGGTTCGATGGGTTTGACCGATAGACGGCCACTCCCCAATACACCCGCGACTCCTCGAATCAGTGCTCACTCAAACAATCGATATGGCGCCGTGCTTTCGTCGCTGCATAGTTTCTGGACAGCGCGTGGGGCGGCGATTGCGAGCTCGAATGCTGTGCGACGGGACGCATACAGTGTGGTCTTGTTTGACCATAGTGTCGCAACCCCGATTGTGAATGATTTTGCGAGCACACCAGATCAACTGTTAAATGCTCTCCTTGGTTTCCGTACGAACGGCGGTACTAACTTTGGTCTCGCGGTCCAACGGGCGCAAGCGGTCATGGAGCAGAGCTGGAGTACGGAAAGGTAAACATCGTGTCTTCGCTTGCTCGCTTCCTTTCAACAGCAGAACCCCGTTGGTATAGATTCCCGGTTATCATTTTCCTTTCCGACGGTGAATGCAGTATCAGTGAGAACATCATGCAGGATCTGTGCCGCACGGCTATTCGACTCGGGTAAAAATTGCTATTTGCTCACCATACGTCGTTCGAGCTGATGCGCGTTCTCTTTTGCAAACACAGAAATGCGGTATCATTCCATGCGGTCTCGTTTGGCCCAGATGGTTCCTCGATGTACCTGCGTCGCATGACCGAGATTGCTCGGGATGCGCAGAACAATGCGCCGAGAGATCCGCTTGCGCCGCCCGCTGCGACTATCCTCTCGTCATACACACAAGCGCTCGATACGGTGCGTGCACATCTGTCGTTATACCTAGACTACATGGATACTTATGGAGTTTCGATTTGCACCACGGTAGGTCCAACTCGCAGAGACGTTCCTGGGCATTGCGGAGTCGTTGCGAAAGCCTCGTGGCGCACTCATGCATTGAGGTCGATCATAAAGCTGTTTGTCGTGTAGGCCGGCTGGGTTCTGTCTGTACTTTGTAGAGTTTGTAGAGCAAGTTGAACGTTGAACCGTGTCAGCATTATTCACGAAAAACTTGCAGACGATTCAAGATGGTGTATGGGCGTGTGAAACGTTGATCTAAATTAGTTGCACCCCCTTGAAGCAACGCCGGAATCCCCCATCAGGAGATACACAGGAGGTGGATATTAATGAGACTCCGTGGACCGTCATCTGCTAAATTTGTTCCGTCGTTCCGATCCTCTCCCTCCACCGGGCAGTACTGCAGCGGCCAGCGTTGAAACGAGTTCCGTACTTGCTTCGCTCAAACCCCATTTCTCTGGACCTCCTGATAGCAAACCCAAACCACGTGGAGGCAACTGAAGTTCCTTGTACGTACCTCGATTTGATTTTCGCTGTGTCACCTTTGACCCATTTATTTTCTGCAGGCGTTGATCACGTACATTCCCAACCTCTGCCAAGTCATGGAACCAGCAAACCACGAATCGTGATGAACCGTACGAGTTCATGTGGCATGATTTCTGACACCGCAGTTGACCAACCATTGAAATTCCTCTAGACGCCGACCCCACCCTTAGGGTCCTTCCAAAAAAGAAACGAGCGCAGCTCATTCCAAAGCACGCTTCGGAATGCCGATTAGTACGTTGCATGTTGTCTGCTACTCGGCATCTCCGGGCTTGGACCCTTGCCACTCCTCCTCTCCCCGGGCCCTTGGAACCTGTCGCGACACGGCCGCCCCGCTCTACCAGATTAAGCTGGTACTGCGAGAGGACGGGACGGCTGCGATATGGGTATGCTTGCTTCATGAGCAGCGATTTCCTCCACATGCCCTGACGCAGCTCGATCCCGATCTCTCAAGTTGTAGTGACAGTGTACTAGCTACCAAAGTGAGATAGCCCGCCGCAAAATACACAAGAGGTATTCGTCCATTCATCATGCCAGTTTCGGCGGGAACCCAAAGATTTGTCCGACCACGCATGACCCGACCGCTGATTCGTAAAACTCCGGTGGGTTGGAATTCATGCAACTCGTCGAACCTGCAACGTCTTGGTGTACACATATATAGTAACCGATGCATCGTACAGACCCGATGCGCGTCACACTAACGGTGGCTCAACGAATCCTGTCGTTCACGAAACAGTGCATTCTTACTGGCAAACTCAGAAACACGAGATATACATTGGCAAGGTTAGATATCGAGTCACCGTTCAAAGTACCACCATCCGTCAACTCAACCGCCCAGCGCTCTTGCCCAGCTCCTACTAAAAATCCTGGTTCAAACCCGATGTGTATTATCCACCAATGATTCGGATCGAATTGCCTCTGGTTCGTCCGCGTCGCCCTCTATGACCACGTTCCGAGTCTCCCCCAGCAGAGTGACATCCGAGAATACAACCGGAGGCACGGCCGCGTTTCCACGCGCAGGTTGCGAAAGTATACCGAATCCGGTATCGATACCCTGCCAGCGTCCACGAAGGTCACGTTCATACAGCTCTCGCACGTTGATGATGAATCGGGGCATGACTGGGCATATAGCGATGTAAGAAAATGCGCTCAGGATGAGCGTCGAAGAAGCATCTATTACTGGCCCGTTTGTGATTATCCCGTGGGCGTTGTACAGCGCAATCCTAATTGTTTAGTAGTGGTTAGCGTAGGCAATCGAGAACGAGACAGCAGGTATTATGAAAGAGAAGGAAAGGCTGACATACACGAAAAAATAAAGAACGCCATCTCTCATGAGTTGTTGCATGTATTGATTAGGCTGCCAGATCCTGGTTGCTTTGTACATCTCAACCGACTCCTTCAAGGTTGGGATAGCGGCAAGAATCAAAAGAGTAACAGCAAGAACAAGTCGGGGAATCGTTATACCAAGCAATAGAGAGGACGGAATCTCGCTCGGACCACTGCAAAAAGAAATTTCACCGACCCGAACAACCGTGACTAGAGAAATGTATGGCAAACGATGGATAATTAGCTACATGGAACTGCGGCAGTACGCGCTAATCAGCACGAGACATACCTGAGAGATGTGTATTGGGATTGTAATAGATCCCTGCCAAAATGAGGGAAATGATGACCTGTGGTACACAAACGAACAAGAGAACATAAAGGATCCATTTGGATCGACCCCACATTGCATATACCCGCAGGATCATTACCACTGTGATTGAAAACATGGTCAGTGTGAATGAAATCAGGGAAACAGTAACTCACAATCGGTGACAAGAAGGAAGATCGGAAATACCCAGTAAATCACCAGATACAGTGCAGTACCTTTGGAATACCGAGTGTCCGTGCATCAGACAGATAGCGTGGGTGGTATGTAGTAAATTGATGCACGTACATCTATAGGACCGTTATTAACACAGCCGTCGACCAGAATTGAAATATATACGTCTACGAAGAGGCGATTATTGCTGACAGACGAGACGCAAAGCAGAAACTGACCATTATAGGGCCGGGAACAAAAGTGCTACCAACTGTGAATGCATTTGATCAGCTTTGACGATGAACCTCGGGAATTAACTCCGAGTATACCCAGTCCATTAGACCTTGTTCGCAGAGTCGTTGTTAGTCATGTAATCCAACTCGAACATCTCATACGGTAATCATAGACCTACACCGCCCAACAAAGACCAACATAGCGCGCCTACAAAACCGTCAATTTGAAAACGTGCCCGCAGGCCACTGTACATACTAGAATAAACATTGTAGAGACCCAGCTCCAAGGTTTGCACTGTAGTACTTTCAGTGACCTCGTGCTTGCTTGACGATCAGCGCGTCCTTACCCAAACATAGTCTATCTTGAAATATCATTAGTCGACAAAGGGTCGTGGACAAAACAACATACCTCTCTTCGAAAGGTGAGGACTGCAATGATAGGTTTGTAATGGCCCTTTCGATTTGACAAGGATATGCACGAACGAGAGTGTCACTTACGATAATCGTATGCGATAGCAGTAATGATAACAACTGCGTGCACGGTCTATAAGATTAATCATTGACCGAATTCATGAACAACTGTACCAGCTGTATAGTCATTAAACTTCAGAAGCTCCAAAGCAGACTGCACGTTGGAGGACATGATGCTACACACAAGCGAAACCGTCACGGTGACGCGCGGCCGTTTAAGAACTTGAAGCAAAGATGAAGAATCAAGAAGAGCGGTGTCGCCAGTGGATCAGCGCATTAACTGCTTCCTTGGAGTATTGTCGAATGTATATTATTCTCTGACGTTTGAAGTGAGGCGATATCAGAAGATGGCACAGGCCTCAGAAATGTGCCCTGGTGTGACGAAAACAAGCAATGCCTTTTCATCAACGACACAGAGCTTACGCCAAGCTCCACCGATGGCTTGTCCGATTACGCATAGACGGGTTGGTCACGAGTCCAAGATAAGGCAATAATGGAGAGCTGCCTCCTGTCAGGGGTGAACTGAACCGCCGACATCAAGACTCTGGGCAGCTTTGAGTTCAGATCACAGCATCTGAAATTGGACGTCCAGACCCGTGCGTATGCACTTCCAGATAACCCGAGATCAGTGTGGGCCCAAACATTCAGGAACCAGGGCATTGTGGAATAGCCAAGTCAGAAGTCCAGCACCGACATCGGTCCGAGAGGAAGGACGATAGACTGTCGGCCATGTGACGCCAAGGCCTGCCCTGGAAGGCCATCTGCTCTTCGAATGAAGTTAAGTAATTCGATCAGATTGTAGGAACGACTCGGATCAGATCCGCCCCCATGATGAATGGAGGAAACACAGTAGTACTGCAAATATTGGCAGGGACGATGATTACATCATTTTGTCCCTTGGACATACGTAGTAGTATCGTTGTACGGACAGTCTTGATCGGAACACAAAGCACACATTCAGAGGTTTCACGATACGGTCGTCTAAATCGAATTATAAAACACTCAGGTTATACTTCATATCGAAGACAGCCACTGTACGCGAGTACACGGATCTTGTTCGCAACAAGCGACCCATATCATTCTGTCTGACCCGACAGGACAGAGCGAGGCGGTGAATTCGTCTGCATGGGGATTCAGACGCATAGGTGAAAAAGGTCGACCGATGTAAGCAGGGGCCAAGACCTACGCTTGAGTGGGACCTCTCCCGACTGTACAGATCACGGAACGCATGCAGAGATGATCCTATCTTCCTGTCCTTGGATATCGGTGGGCTGTAGCCTCAAGACGCCAAAGGAAGTGACCCATGAGAGAGGGTCGAGGCTTTGGATAAATTTCCAGCGCTAGCGATTTGGGAACGCATGGGTGAATCTATTCCCATGAAGTTTGCAGTGTGGCAGAATTCGGGAAGGATAGATAGTCCCGGAAATGGTATTGCGCCCAGTTCAAACAGAGGACGGTTGCGGGTGGCACCCTCCGAGCGATGATCGGCGCGTTGAGGGCGCAAGAAGGATGTAGGCTGTTCGAACGTATGCTCGCGGACAGCGAGGAGTAATCACCTTTCTTATCGTCCGCCATCGGTATTTGCATCGCTAAGATTGTTATAATCAGATATGGGTCCATGGAGGCACAGGATCGGGCAGTGCCATCCCCTGGAGACGAGCAGAGCGTTTGCTTGCAAACGGCCGCGCCGCAAGCCTGCGTAGCCTGATCTTGGCACTGTAGGCTATGGGCGACAGACAAGTATAAGGGCGATCTGAGGAAACCAGCTTACCATCAGCAAACGATCGAAATATCAAACATGCAACTCCAAGCACTTTGCTTCCATCTTGCCGCGCTCTTGCTCTTCATCGCAAGCTCGGTACAAGCAGGCCCTGTGGATCTCACCCATCGCGATGTTCTGGAGAGTGGCGGAGACGTCGAGAAACGGGGTGAGTTGGTTTGGAAGATACGCTGCAGAGGCTGACTTGTGCGAATAAAGATATCCTTTTGCGGTACGCGCAAGGTTTGGAGGAGACTGGTGGGGGCGGCAGCGAAGGTTGGTCACGTCATTCTCAGCCTGGAGTCTGGCTGACTCATCAATAAAAAGGTGTCCGCAAACGTGTCGTGAATACGGCGCTCACCAATTGTTGTTGGAGTGGGAATACGCCAGCGGGGTTGGACGACTCGGACTAGCTAGGGTTTAGCACGAGCTTACTCAGATATCTTTTCAAACGTTCATACACATGTTTCTCCCTGGGTCTACCACACTTATTTATTACCCTTGAACCATGGCGACGTTTGGCAAGTCGACGTTCAACGCCGTCTCCTATGCCGCATCCCGACCAACCTATCCCCGTGCGCTCTTTGACCACGTCTTTCGCTTTCATGGCGCGGGTGCGAGCGGAGCACGATGGGATACCGCCGTTGATCTCGGATGTGGCACGGGTATGTGACTTTTGTGGACTCGTTTTTTTCGCTCTGCTCGTCGCGCATTCTGACGGGTCTGGTTGATTGGAAATGGGACACTGAATGTTAGGCCAAGCCACCGTCGAGCTAACGCCTTTCAAGACGGTCCTAGGCATCGATCCCAGCGCGGGGATGGTCGATGCCGCCCGTCGTGCCGTCGTATCTGCCGAGTCTGTCCGGATCTCGTACGTGCAGTCTCCCGCAGAGAGATTGGACTTCTTGTCGGGTGAAAGTGTGGATTTGATGATCGCGGGTAAGTACATCGGTGGCTCCTTTTCCCAATCTCCTGCGGGGTGTAATCGCGGTTTGCAGCACAGGCAGGCCATTGGTTTGATTGGTCACAGATGTGGCCAGAGGTTGCAAGGGTACTGCGAAAACACGGGACGGCTGCGATATGGGTATGTCATTTGCTTCACTCTTTCCCACCCCAACGATTCCCTGCGCATGCCCTGATGCGACCTAATCCCGTTCTTAATTTGCACCACTCTTGACGTCTCCTTGCTAGAACTACTCGGAACTTCGACTTCCCAAATACCCCACCTTGACGCCCTTGCTATCCCACTTTTTCCAAGGCACTGATCCGCTGACCTCCATCGGTCCGTATTGGCAACAACCCGGACGATCGATCCTCGACAACCATCTCGTCGCCATTCCAGACCCCAGAGATGTCATTCCAGGTGCCTTCAACGACTTTACGCGCACTTACTTCACAGGTTCGTTGCTTCCATCTCTCTATTCGTCCATGCGACCTCTTTTCCAGGCGCGTACTACCCCCACTTGCCCTCGCCTCAACCCATCCTGATGCAAAAGCGGATGACGTGGCACGATTTGTATGGGTATTTCCGCACTGCGAGTGCGTTGCAAACGTTCCTCGAACGGCATCCCGAGGACGGGATGCGGCCCGAGGGCGACATTGGGATGCGATTTTGGAGGTCGCTGATGAGCGGCGCAATGGCGCAAGACGGGGTAGTACTGCAACCGGAAGACGAGGTAGAGATCGAGTGGCCACTGGCGTTGATACTCGTGAAGAAGGCGTAGGCATTTACTTTATGTCGTAGCTGATTGTTCTTTTTGTGTTGACCTAAACCCTGTTTCGAGCTAGTCGAACAGGATGTTCTTGCTGCAGCTGCAGAGATTGGCTCCCATCATACAGCAGACGGCCGGACCGTGGATCGCAACCTCCTGTCGACGCGATCCCAACGCCAGCGCTTCTCACATTTCACTCCCTTGTTCTACTTGTTTGCTCGTGGATATTGGCGACCTTTGGTAAGACCAACTTCGACATGACCGCGGGCCCGCGATACAGTGTCTGGGTCAACTTACCCGCAACTATTGTACGACGTGCATGAGCAGTCTCCGGACGCCGGATTCGAGCGGGCTATAGAGCTTGGTTGTGGGACAGGTAGGGGATGCTGCGCAGAGAGAGCAAACCGACTCTCACCGGTGATGTCTCTAATCTCAATCCGATTGCTCCTCTTCTCAAGCGGCGGAAGAGAAAAACTCTGGGTACTTGACTGTGGCTTTTGTTCTGTAATTGACGACGTACCGTGTGCAGGGCACGAGGAAACGCAGGCATCATCATACACCAGCACTGCAGCGATGCTCATGGAGTCGGCCGTCTTGTATGCGACGTGGTCGGTCGTATTCATCGTCGTATACGTGATGGACAACCCTGGGCAATATGTTATGCTCTTGACGATGTGTAACGTCCAGGTGATATTTCCTCTTTCCTACCCTGGACTCTCAGAGGTGTGATGCAGATTTCGCAGGTCACCTGCCCCGTCTCGATCGTTTACCGCGTCTCAAGGGGACCGGGTTGGGAGGAAAGGACTTCGACAAAGTTGACTCTGATGACTCGGATTTCGTTCGCTCGGGGTCAAGGTGCATCGGTCATGACGCTCGAGATGCCGGACACACCAGAAAATCAACAGGAGAAAATCTCTGATGTGGTGTTTGCCTTGCCTTCGCAACGTGCGGCAACACCGGAAGCAGTGTACGCGGCCATCATCCGGTGTGGAAAGAACTGACGAATACGCATAAATTCGTTCTGACACACTAGTACAGGGAGTCATCCAGGGTAGATATTGGGTCTATCTCGTCGTTATAAACGAGAAGGCTCAGCTTGTTTGCAGGCAGGGATGGTCTCGCAATTG
>JBBPRR010000276.1:0-29273 GCA_038093115.1 Hortiboletus flavorubellus
CCCCGCCCCACCGCCTCGCTCCCACACGGTAGTCCGCCCCCCCCCGCCCCCTTCTCCGCTCACCCCTCTCTCATAGGATCCCACTACCCGTCCCCGGACATCGACCAGCATGCCCGCTACGCCCCTTCCTCCCCCTACGACCTCTTTCTTCACAACCAGGCCCCCTCCTGGGACTCCCACAAGTCCGCTCCTCCCCCTCGCAACAAACGTGCCTATGACCATGCCGTCGACGATTTCTTCGCCGACGTCAAGAAACGCAAGGTCGCTCCCTCCTATGATCCCCGTGCGTCTCCCTCTTTCTACCCTCCCCTCCCCTCATCCCCTCCACAGAAATGGTAGACCGTCTCAACGACATCGCTTACGCCCACGAGTACGACTTTAACCCCCGCTCCGTCTCCTTCAACGTTCGCACCCCGGAGGAACTCGCAGCCGTAAACGACTTCCTCGTCACCCTCGGTCGCGATGTCACCGCTCCCGTTCACCGCTCCGCCCATTCCCATCCTCCGACCGACCGCTTCTCCCCTTCCTCCTACTTTGATTCCGACGGTCTTAACCAGCTCGGCCTCGCGGGTATGCCCGGCCTTCCCTCCTCCCACTCCTTTTCCCATGACACCACCTACCCCTCCCATCATTATCCATCCAACGCATACCCCTCCCCACCCGCCTCCATCGTCAGGTCTGTCCCCCCGTCTCAGTACTCCCTGCCCACCCAATCTCCTGCCGCTTATCACACCGATCAAATCTCTTCACACGAGTTTGCCATGGCTCACACCCCATACATGCCGTCTGTCTATCCGGCTTCCCCTCATCCTCGTCTCGACCACACGCCTCCCCTCGATCCTACCTCCCCCCACTCTTCCAGTTCCACCCCCTCCAATGCAACCCCCCCGCATCACTCCTCCCTGTCAGACTCGCTTACGCCGTTTGACTGTGTTCGCCCACGCGGTCCTCTGCCTCCCGTTCATCTGGCTGCTCCCGACTACCCTAGAAAGCCTGTACATACCATGATGAACCACCTCAAGACTGCACCCGTCTCTGCCACAGATCTCCCCGAGCCCAAGTTCCCTGACAATCCCTACCGCGGTTCACCCGCAAACCTCAGTTCTCTTGCGTCTGTTCCAAAGGCGTCCGATTCGCTCGTGTCATCAAGCTCTCTCTATCCGCCCCTCTTACCCGAGGATCTCAGGCTTCCCTCGCTCAAGCCGGACGCCGGTCCCCTTACGTTACCTCCAATCACCGAGATCTACCGCTCCTCTTCACCCGTCTCTGACTCCTCCCGCGGAACCACCCCAAGCTCGACGAGCTCGTCTCCTGTGCCGGCTCACAAGTCTGCCCCTAGTCTCCACTCGATCACAGAAAACGACGAGCTTGTCAGCAAGGTGGACAAGATCGAGCTGGCACATCTCCACAAGGATAATTCCCTCGAACAGAGGAGACAGCACGCCGAACTCATTCGGCACTTGCTCGTCAAAATCAACCAAGATTTCAAGAACCGCTTCGCGTCAGAAGACCCTAAATCTCCCAAGTCGTTCATGCGCAGTCCATCAGTAGATGTCGAGATGGTTGTCGCTTGATGGTGACCCCCCTTGTTCATACGAATGCTGTACTCGTATCTCGAAAGCGTGTTTTACATATTGGTATTATACTAAGAATGTTGTACTGATAGAATAGGGTGAAGGGATAGACTAGGTACGTTTCAGCGTGAGCTTGAGCTTGGGAGCTGAGCCAGAAGGTGTCAGAGGACGCTCGGTGTCTTCCATTGCCAGCACTGGGGGGCTTGTAGCGAGAGGAGACGGCCCAGCAGCATTAAACCCAAAGGAGGCATTCTGCAAGGGTTTGTTGAATCCACTGAAACCCGACCCGCCAGGAGTTGAAGGTGGCGATGTCGCAGACGGTGTCGCGGGAACAGGCGGGGCGCCGCTGTTGAACTCTGCCCAACGCGGGCACTTTCGGTTCGTTTCTGCAGGACCGCGTTAGGATTCAAGAGTGAGACAACGCTGGGAGCGCTCCACGTACTCATGTGCCCCATTTGTCCGCAGTGTCCGCAACGCCGCTGTAAACGGCACGGTAAACACGCAGCACGACGGTTGAAAGACGGATGCCAATCACCGTGGTATCCGGTTTCAGAGGCCGGTTGAGTTGCATCGGGGTACCCCCTTCCTTGACAATCTTTGCATTCTTACGATGCAACCGTCGTTCCTGGTTCTTCTTCATCCTCGCAATGCGCTCCTCCAACCTGGTGCGCGGTATCAAATCGGGGATTATAGCAAGACACAAAAGTAAGACGTACCGTTTCTTGTATCGCTTGTCAGTGTCCGCATCGCCTGTTGGCGCAAGATTATCGGCTAGTGTCGCTTCTTCCTCTATCAAGAGCCGTGCGCGGACGTACGCGCGAATGACAGCTGGATCGCGGATGATTTCGGTTTGCCACTCATCATCAACCTGGAGAAGACTGAACGGAGATCCTCGGAAATTAGGACATACGACCGACCATGCGTTTTATCCGCAACACCTTGCGGCTACCTTCGGGACCCATACTCATTTCTCGGTCCCCCAGCGAAGATCCTCGACTAAAGGCCGGAGAAGGCGCCCGTCCCGGAGCGGGCGACATGGCAGGGGAAAAAGGAGTTTCGATCCTCATGGACGTTTGTCTCTGCACAGGTTTTTTCGTGTCGGGAGGGGGTGGTGCTTCATCCTCGGGTGTTAGCTGAGGCTCATCCTTGCGGCTCAGCGAGTCAAACTGTGCCTTCCATATCCTCTCGATTTCCGACTTGTAGATCTGTTGTTGCTCAGCAACGTTGTATCTGTGGGCCGATTTGGGCCGATTTTCCGCCTCGGCTGAATGCTGCGTGAATAACGGATTACATCAGAAAACGGTTCGCGTACCAAGCTTTTGCTCATAGTCCTCGCCGGCTTTCACAAAGATATCCTTCATAGATATACGAATAAAGCTAAATGCTTCCCCTCTACCACTGGGGTCACCATCGCCATGCAGCCGAAGCATGGCCTTGGCTTGGGTAGCGAATAGAAAGTTCTTGGTCGTAATCCACGGAGCAAGTTGTTGCTCTATCGAAAGCTTGGATTCACCCTCATCATCCTCCGTTTGTTCCGCGGTCTGTGTGTACCCTGAGTCCTGTAAGTGGCGTTGCCCAACTTGCATGCTCTCCATAAGGACAACCTGTTCCGGTCCGACCATCTTGAGCATGTCAGCATCGCTCGGCACGGTAACAGTGGCCTTGAGGCGCCAAAAGCCTTGGTGAGGTCCTCGGCGGTGGTACTCCATGAACTCCTTGAGTCTTTGCCGCATCTGAAGTTCGTTCTGATCTGGGAAGTACTTCATTAGACGCGAGATCTTGAGACGCTCTTCGGTACTTTTTCTAAGGAGTTTGAACGCGATGATCTGAAGTCTGTACTTGATAGTATTTGTTATTTTTCGCGAGTGAGGACCTGGAACCTCTGTCACTGGATAAGTCTGTCCAATCACGAAAAGGTTCTTGATCTCCCGCAGGTAATATTTCGTGTCCCCTTTCGTCGTACTCCTAAATATGGCTCCATAAGTGGGACTAAATGTTACGAGGCGCTCCGTACCTCACAGCAAGAAAGTCGGTAGGATAGGGCTTGTGGCGAAAGAGCGGTGCACGCACAAGGTTGTTGTAGAGAGCAGGAAAGGTTTGCCCAGGATAGACATAACCGAACTTCATGAACGGTGATTCGTCCTGTGGCTCAAGCACAAACGGGACACCAAGGTCGAGCTAGAAATGGGCGCCTGTCAACACGAGTATTTATGTACGATCGGCCAAAACCTACCCTCGGCATGTAATCGTCTTTCTCATCTTTTTTGCGGTAATAGTTGACGAGTATACTACCCATGCCAAAGTTTGGAATAATGGGAGGGTGCTCCTCCTGTAATATAGTGAGTCCGAGTCCAGCCCCCAAAAAACGATTTGGGAAAGACGCACAGAGTATTCCCAAAGAACAAAGTTGCTGGTATCCTTGAGTGTCAGATCGCTCGTCTTGTGGAGTCCTTCGCCGATGTTGCCACCCCTCCCAATCTTTCGCCCTGCTTTATCCTTTTTCTTCTTTGCAGTTCGCACCTTGCTAAAACGAATCTCGATGTTGGTAGGGAACTGCAAAGCTGGTCGATGGAAGGAACGCGCTTCTTGTTTGGAAAGTCGGGTCTTGTACTGAGCATCGTAGTGTCTAGTAATATCCCACCGAGATTACTCATGGAAAGACTTACAAATGGTAATTGAAGTTTCTGCGCAGGGTACGCATGTTCTACAACTAATTGACCAAAAGTCTGACGGACCCGATGCCGACCACCTTCCTTGGCAACTTCATACAAGTGATCGTTTGAAAGGTTAAATTTATCGCGAGATTGTGCATTCTCCGCTCTTAACCTTTTTCGCGGCCGGACTGTTTCCACCGCTAAAAACTATGAGCACCCAACTTACCCGCAAAAGTCGATCAAACATACTCGTTGGGCGCTCCTCGGCCGCGAGATCTTCCTCGTTCAATTCCAATTGAGTAAAGTCACGGAATGGTGCTCCGGGGCCCCATATGATACTCTGCGTCCATGCACCCGACTCGAGGGACTTGTTCGCTGGAGTAGTTAGATTGTCGGTTTCTTGGACCGGAGGTCGAATGATCTTGCCGGGTGCGTATACGATATCCTCTTCCCAATTAGACAATAACACAAGGTCGAAGCTTCTGTCATGCAAAGGGAGCGTTATGGGGAGTGCCGAGTTGACGCGCTCCTGCAAAGCATAAGCAACCCTGAGGAAGAACCAGTGGTGCCAATACCTCGATGGCCTTCACAAGGTCATTTTCAATGCTTCCAGCAGAAACAACCTTTTCCACACGTTTGCTCTCGTTCTGGCGCTGAGTGTCACCTGCAACAGCCTCTAGAAAACCTCGGGGGACATCCCTCTTGCGCGGATAGATGCTTTCGACTGGGCAGAGTTGACGAAGGATATTACAAGCGAAAATGATGCCTCACTGACCTGCGAGAGGCCGCTTTGTTGTTCTCGACTTCTTTCCCGTATAGCCCTTGAACAAGTCAGAGAAATCGAGAATCTTGTTCTTCTCAAAATCAGGGAACCGCTCATAGACTGTCTTTGGTCTCTCAATGAGCCGCTTCACGATCGTCACGCGCTTTTCCTTGAGCCGCATAGAGACTGGGGACTGGGCCTCGACTTTAACGACATCACCGGCAAAAGACTCGTTCTCAAGTTCCCTATCCACTTCGTCCTCGTAGTCCTCGCCCTGGTCCGCACCGACAGCCTCCTCGTCTTCGTCCCATTTATCATTGTAAATCTGCGACGCGTCCAACGCTGGCAAGCCGGTGATTCCAAGACTGCTAGTGAGGCTACCGCCCGCTGGTAGGGACAAGCCTTGGAGGACGTTGTTGAGTGAGAAACCTGTCAACGTTGAGATGACATCCGTCTCATCCTGAAGAAAGTGAGGATGATCATGCCGTCCAGACTGGACAGTGAACGTACTTGATTACTCATATTCAACTTGAGTCGGTGTGGTTGTGGACGAAGCTACTTCAAGTTGTGCCAGCCCTTGATGACGTAATTCTACCACTTTGCAAGCACGCGCGGCGTCTCCCTTGGCACTTGCATCTCTGCTCCCACCCACACTCAACATGTCCATGCCCAAGGAGACCTCAGAAAAGCTGGAAGCAAGTACTGATTCTATCGCTCACCCTTCGACATACTGACCCATTACCCAGGCTTTCCGGGCGGGTATCGCCTCTGTGGCAGAAGACATTATTTTTCGCATCTTTCCAGCCAAGGTGAGTGCGTTGCATATATCAGTAACTCAGGTTACCGAATTCTGCGTAGACAATGTACGGGCCATCTTGATGCGTCTTTTAATATCGATTAACACCGTACAGGGAGCTCTCGACCATCATTGAGGGCGCCAATACCCCGGATTCGCCTTATAACATGTCTCAGGCTCCTGCGTCTACGGATCCGAGGGTATATCCATCACCTGTTGCACCTGACTCGAATGGCCCTTTTTCGAAGCGAAAACGTGTGGAAGATGGCATCGTGCCATTGGCGAACGACATCGCAAACGCCAGGTATTCTGAACTAGTCCATGCGAATAAGCACATCTTGAAGCTGCAAGAAACCATCAAGGCGGAGTGCGCGCAACTGTCTGATTGTTGCGTGAGTCAGTTCAGCTGCTTACTTTGACCATATCATTTAGACAGATACAGGACAAGGTCAAGTTATGGGTTAACTTAACAATGCCAAAGTGTGTTTGAATATACCGAGTGCGCGATGTAAACATACTGATTTTCCATCTCAGAATAGAAGAGTAGGTTTACATCTGACATGATATCTATTGGCTCTCTAAATTCTCATCTTGTTTTAGTGGCGATAATTTTGGTATGTGTCAGTAGTTTTCCTTTGGCTACACGAACCGACCACATGATCGATAGGTGTCCAGATACAAGAAGGTAAGTCTCCACGAGTAACGCAGGCTAGATTCTAAATTCCCGCTAGAGGTCCTCAGTGAGCTACTCCGCTCCCAAGAGAGTGCATACAACATTCGCGACAGTGTCCGACAACACTACTTGGCCCGAGCCAAGATATGCTCAAAGCTCATTAAATATCCCAACATCGAGGACTATACGGTGAGTCTCCGAGAGTAACTTTGTGAATCAAACCTCACCTGGTCATAGCTCGCCTTGAAAGAGCATGACGAGAAGCAAATTTTCTTCGCTCGCCAGAACCTCATCGATATTAGAAACGTTTATGCCGTGATGATGGACATCCTACACAAGAATATTACCAAAGTGGGTCGAGATTTTTTCGCAAGGTCTCATTCAGTTGACTCTCAACAGATACGTTCTCCAAGGGGGAACAACAGAGCTGGTTTATACTAATGCCTAGACGTGGATGTTGCTTCATTCTTTCTGGTTCATCTACACAGCATCGTAATATTAGTGTGAGAATGACATAGATACAGCATTCATTGCCACACCCTTGCAATTATCCAAGCTGTCTGCTAGGTGTACTTTTTCTCGAGGGTTGTTTTAACTACACCGAGATCGTTTTAAAGATGTTGAAACCATCCAATGCCGTGCTGATCACTGCTCCAGGGATCTGAGGGTGCCAATGAATTTCCTTCACATCCCTCTGCCCCTGATGCACGAAGAGTAGTTGTGGTGGGACCTCCCGGCTACCTTCTTCTGTTTCATTCATTGATGAACCAACCTCCTCACCATCTTGTTCGACTCCCAAGTCCCAAAGCGTAACCTGATCATCGGCGCCAGATGCGGCGAATATCGAGTCCTCCGTTGGATGCCATTCAATCGAAGTAATAGGATCATTGTGCCATGTAAACGCAGCGACGGGGCTTGGGACTTGACCGGGCGATCTAGGGGGGATTGAGCCGGCTCTTCCCTCTGCAGACCGAAGGAACCGCTCACCCTGACTTGCTGACACTCCGAAGATCCCACACTTTGATTGCACCGTCATCGCCTCCGCTGATCAACAAGTAGCTCGTACTCCTGTTCCAACTGATAACATTCACATCACTCTCATGTGCGGGATCAATGCCAGTGACACTTCTTCGTCCTTTACTCCGCACGTCCCATATTTGAACACTATGATCGGCCGAACAAGATGCGAAGACAGTAGGTTCTGACGGGCTCCATTGGATATCTTCGACACTGGATGTATGAGATGCGAAAGGTTGTGTGAGGGTATTAAACCCCGAGGGCGCTGTCATGGTAAGATATATTTTTGAATGGACATCACCCGTAAGTAGCCTGAGCGCGGACGGGTTCGTTGCTGCTGAGGCGGCCCAGTCCATCGCAAACCCTTCGGCACGTCCATGAGAATTGATTGTGAAGGTTGGCCTATTTGTCCGTGACTTTTCCCAAGCGTATCCAGGTACATCAAGCGATTCTATAAGCGGCCGGACGTCCCATATGTGAACCTTGCCAGTTTCGGCCCAGGTTGCAGTGTAGTAGGGTTGCGAGACGGGGACAAGAGGTGTGGAGGGTGGAAGGGGTTGGGCACGAACGCGATTGACACCGCCGCTGTGGGGTACGGAACGAAACTCGAGAACGGCATTTTCATCGAGGGCCTCGTCATCCTCGTCGTCCTGATCCTCGTCGTCATCTGCTGTCGCCGAAGTCAAATGCGATATGAAAGCCGTGATGGTGACAACGAACCTCCATCTCTTTGAGTACGGTGTAAAGAGCTCATCTTGAAAACAGATAATTCGTTTTGATCAGCCCTGGCGGCCTGCGTTCCGGCAACGACATAGACAGTTGCAGGATATCTCTGCCGTTCCTCGCCAAGGCTATCTCGTAAGACGTCGAAGGACAAGCATGACCAGGCTACATCCATCGAATGGCGCATGATGTAGACCGAATCATCTGGCTCCAATATTTCGTCTTTCGCCAGAGTATGCGTGCCAGGTATGAACGCCTCCAGGCGGTGTGGTTGCTCCTCAGACTCTTCGACAGCGGGAAGAGCTTCATCAATGTCCATTCCTGATATAAAAAGCACAACGAGAGATGCGTTACAAAGCTGTGAGATACAGGATCATTCGTGCTATTTCTCGTACCGTCCGGGGCATCTGCATCTACGACGTCCTCATCTGACTCGAGCTCGTCCTCCCATGCATCTTCAAACTCGCCGATGTCGTCGACTGTTGGAACATCACGCTTTTCTGAGAAACGGGGAGTCTTTGCGTGGACCAACGGATCAGATGATGGGTCTGTCGCAGAGCGTTTGGCCATTTCAGCTTGCTGGGTGGTACAAATATGCATCCAAGGGCATCGATTATAAAATGGTGCCTCACGTGATCAAATAGACAGGGGTCTAATAAGACTAGGAAAGTGCAAGTGGATAGCTTAAATTTGTAAAATAAACAAATAAATAAAAGCTACATGTGGTAGTTGAGCTTATGGTGACTGATTAACGTGCACTGCCAGGTCAACTTACTAGACCGTGACCAATCTCTATGTGATAATCAGGCAAAGCGCAGCCTCGGTTTGCCATCATCATAGATGGATTGGTCACCAGTCCAAGGTCGACTCGTCACCTGGCCATCCGCAGGCCATAAGAGAGCGACCGTGCAACCGACTCCACATCCTTAACCCGTCCTACCATGTCTACTCAAATTCTCCTTCCAAACGGGTACGTTCCTTGACTTGATTCCTAGAAGTCGAAGGCCCACACCGTTCTCCTAGATTCGGCTATGTTCCAGCTTCTCTCCTTTCCCTTGGTTGGGTCCTTACCTGGCAGACATTCCTCGTAGGTAGGGCTCGTAAGCGCGCTGGGATCGCGTACCCACAGCGTGCGTACAACACCTGATCTTACCAGCTGTCCTCTTGACAGTTGACACCATGTACGTAGTATATGCCGAGCAAGCAGAAGTCAAGGCCAGTCCAGCAGCCATGCAATTCAACTGCACCCAACGTTCGCCTTCCCGCGTCTTACTACTGTTCCAACATACTGACTTATCCGTTCCTTCCAGGGGCCCATCAAAACACGCTCGAGTTTGCACCCGTCGTCACCCTATCGTGAGTTCATCTTCACTCTTACTTCTTTCACGGTGTGACATTTCGAGTCTTGCAGCACCCTGGTTTTCGGCTTAAGGTACCCCCATACTGCCGCTATAATGTGCGGCTTGTTCGCCGCAGGGCGCATCATTTATACCCTTGGTTACAAAACCGGAAATCCAACCAGCGTACGAGGTTCGGTCTTTAAGCCTGTCCCTTTGGCTCACTCAACATCTAGCGAATACCTGGCGCTCTTCTCGCGTACTTGTCAACGATGGGTGAGCAAGAGCATAACTCACAGCAGGCAGTTCCGCTGATTTCTCTACAGGGCTCCTTGGAAGTGCGACCTATGCAGCTTACTTCCTTTGGCCTTCAGCCTGATTCATGGATACGAGACAATACCAAGTCTTATGATGATGCGCACCCAGATACGAAAGCACAGGTATTGTGACCGGATGTGTCAAATCTCGTAGTGCTGGTTACCAAATAATAAATCTGTCTATTTCCTACCGAATCAGCAGGGCGCCCAGTGGCAACGGAACCAAAGTTTGATGGAGACGCTGAATTCTGAACCGCTGAGTAAACGGCATACGTCAGTCCAGATCACTGGCTCTACGCCAAGTAGTATGTAGAAGATGAGGTTGTGTTTTCCGCAGTGCATTATCAGCATTATTTGAGGGTGTGACAGGCGATAATTACTCCTATGTACATCCCAATTGTCGCCCATCACCATCCCTAACGAACAGACCGCGACGACTGGAGGCCACCCACAAAGATTGTCGCCGTACACATGTCAGAATCTCCTCATCGTCTCTCGTTCCCTTCGTCCTCGGAGGAATTTGCTTTACCTTCAAACAAAGCGAACGTCTCCCCTCTGGCGGACGACGGGCCCACTAGCCCATTGCTTCTTCGTTTTCGTCGCCCGTCGCTGCTTCCCAAGTCATCGACTTACTATGCAGAGAAGCGCATTTATAGTCCACTTGCCATTTCCTTCACGATCCCTTCAAGTAGGCGCGGAAGCACGAACGGGGAGGAATCAGAAAGCGACAGAGAACGTATGTACACGGAAAGTTCACCGTCAAGTAGCTCGGGTAATCCGACACCCCCCATTGTTATGCCATGCGAAAATGACACGGAAGAAGCCCGTGACGAGAATGATAAGGAGCCTATAAATCATCCCTCGACTCCACCCTCAAGTCGAAATCTAAGCGTACTCGACAATGAATCGCTTTTCAGCTCCACTGGAGCCGGGTCGAGGCGCCTGACGTACCCAGTGAGCACTAGTAGTATTGTCACACAACCCCCCGCGAATCTTACCAAACCTCTCTTGATGGTTGCCAAGTTGAAACCCCCAAGGATATTGAATTTATTGGCCGAGTCCCGCCCTGAAGAGAATGAAGTCAAGTCTGAAGCTGCCTTTCAACGCCTTTTGGCGTCCTGTTCTGACCTTCCATTGCAACCTCGCACGCCACGCGCACCGTCTGATAGGGGGCGGTACCCAGAAGAGGTCGGTGATGAAGAGGTGCACGGGGTGGGTTTGCCAAGTGATGACGACGACGATGACGACGTCGATGCAATATTTGTACTCGACCCTCAAGGGGACAATATGGCTGCGAAACCCTGCACGCCCGCGCAAAGCGTGAATGGAGATGATCCTCCTATGTCTCTTATGGGGAGTCCTATGGTAATGGCAATGGATGTGGATGCTGTACGGGCCTGTGTTTCTCATGCTTCCATCTGGCTCATGGTCTTCTTAGCCGTTGACATCGCCATCGATAACTTCAACACCAGCCTCTGTGCAGTGGCGGTACACTCCCCCTCCAACCACTAGCGCAGTCCGCTCCAATAAACGGAAGTGTGAGTGTCCCCTTCAGAGACAGCGATAAGGTTCACACGTGCATGCAGTTGATGATCGGTATGACCCATACCCTACCGCGGCAAAACGAAGAGCGGTGTCCCCCTCGATATCTTATCTACGAGAGTCTCATCCGTCGCTGTCCTACCCTCGTACTCCAACCGGGAGACCTTCGCTTCCCATCCCTTTGTCTATTCCAGTCCCAGCATCGAGTTCAGCAGCGACATCCCCAACCATTGCCGGATATCCTTTTCCTAGCTATTCGAATCCACGACAGGTTGGAATTGGGTCGATGAGCGTATCTTCAAGCCCCATTCTTCGTCCCACAATAGGACTTGCTAGCCCGATATTGCGTCCAATTCCAAGACATCGACGGGGGTTGGATGGTGAGGAAAGGGACGTCGAAGGAGCCGGGGAAGGTGTCAATGGTCTAACACTCTGTTGACCCGCACGCTGCTTTTGGCGACGGTACATCGCCTGAGCATTTCTTCTGAGGGTACCTCTTGCCAAGCTGGATTACAAGGGTGCACGATGTAATATTATTGGGAAATGCGGGTATGTATCTATTAGTCCTTTTCAGCTAGCTTGATTGCTGGTGATAGATAAATGTATCAAAAGAAACTGTCGTTCTTCCAGCTAAGTAGAGTAGACAGAATATTTGCTAGATTTTATTACGTCCGACATTCACTTCCTGCTCGATTTGTGATCAATTATGATTATGTTCCCCACGGCAAAGCTCACAAAGCGCCAGAAGAAAGGTATCGCCTTTCGAGGACAGAAACGCGGCAAAAGCAAGGACAAAGCACCAGGTATCATTGACAATTTAGAGGACGAAGTCGATGTCCCTAGCCTCGAAGATCAAGTTATTGTTGATGCTACACAAGGTCAACAAGGCCGTCAAGTCAGTACAGAAGCTTTGGTCGGGAAAGGAAAAGCAGGAAGGGAAGCAGAAGCAGGGACGAGGAAAAGAAAGAGGAAAGCTGGTGAAGAGGCAAAAGGAACCCTCGAGTCAGACGGACAAAAATCAAAGCGAAGCAGAGGGCCTGACCGGAGTCCTCTCGACGATATGGAAGAACCTGTAGAGGATCACGTCGGGGCGGGAGAGACAGGGAGGGAGAGCGAGAAGACGCAACAGAGGTTCATTCTTTTTCTTGGTACGATATCTCTTGTCGGTCCTTCACGGTCTTCCTTACCTCCTGCCAGGTAATCTCAAATATACCACGGCCCCCGAGGCCATTCAAGCACATTTCTCAATATGTGGTGTGTGTGATATGAACTCGCTGAACCAGAATGTTCACATTTTGATAGTTCCACCACCCACTGTACGACTACTAACACCCAAGCCAACTACGAAATCACCCACGAAAACTCTCACTAAATCCAAAGGTTGCGCTTTCCTGGAGTTCAAGCATCGCGGTGCGCTTCAGCAGGGACTCAAGCTTCACCATTCTGAGCTCGACGGACGCCAGATCAACGTAGAACTGACCGCCGGTGGGGGTGGAAAAGGCTCAACCCGTATGAAGAAGCTCAAGGAGCGTAATAAAGACCTGGAAGGACAACGAGTATGCCATAACCTTAAGGCTGATTTTGCACAACTCATCCGATTCTTGTAGCGAAAACGGCAAGATCCCAGGGCGGATGCGCAATCTATCAGTACTCAGCGCTTCTCGGCCACATCTGGTGCAGAACAAACCCACACTCGCAAGCGAACTTGGACAGTTGGTGATGTCAAAGAGAAAGAGACCCACCGAGGAGGCCAGAAACATCAGGAGGGGTCTAAAACACGAAGGTCCTTGGTCAAAGATTTCCGAACAGGCGTGAATGCTATACCAGTAGGATAGAACCGTGGACGACCGGGGATGCTATCATTAAATGTCCATTATGTGCGGTGGAATAATCAATAGATAGTGGCTGGCGGCGTGGCGCTCAACGTCCGCCTTATGAAACAAGAATAAATACAAGGAACTGGAGATGCCGTCAGTTAAATCCCGCAGGAAAGTTGGAGTGGGGACTCACGAA
This sequence comes from Hortiboletus flavorubellus, assembly GCA_038093115.1. Taxonomy (NCBI): domain Eukaryota; kingdom Fungi; phylum Basidiomycota; class Agaricomycetes; order Boletales; family Boletaceae; genus Hortiboletus; species Hortiboletus flavorubellus. Next base: position 13,410 of record JBBPRR010000276.1, read on the forward strand.
AACAATCAGCACACCAAAAACCTTGAGCATCAGCCACCGATTACTAGATATACTAGCGTAGTATTTGAGTAATTCCCTTTGAGCTCCACTAACATTGGACGCGATATCTATTGTGTCAGCATCGATCCGTTGTACTGTTTCACGCTGTTCTGCAACCATATGCGCCAGTTGAGTGAATATCTGGCCTAATTCCGCTATTGTAGACTCGATCGACTCGATTGCTGTTGACCGGGATTGGATGTATGAATCCTGGTTGCTGATTAGTGCGTGATCCGAGCGAAAAGGACGTTTCGTGCCTGTTGTTCTACCAATTGCATCTGCGAAAAGGCACTGCTTCCACCATGAGCTGCTATGCCACCCTCAGCGGCATCCAAGTCCATAGCTAGAACGTCACTGTTTTGTGCAGGCCTTCCCTTTCCTTTGGAGCTTGGACGGCTTCCACTTCCATCGCCCATTGGGTCGTGCCTTCCGTTCAACAGAAGTGAATCTGTAGACAGTAAGCAGTGTCTGTGGGAGTAACCTTTAACAGCATGCTCACTTTGAGGCGCCTGGTGAGCTGCTGCGGCCGTGGAGTACATGAACTGCTCTGTGCGGTCTTTCGACTCCTTCATGTTCTACACAACAACCAGTCGAGTAGCGCATCGAGGAAGAGGACTGTTTAACTTGCCTGTGTTCGGACCTCGAGTACATCCTTGAAGTTCATGCTGGTGTTTGCAAGTTTGTTCTGCAACATCATGACAATGTTGTGATTGTGTTCGTCGATTTGTTTTCCTTCCGTGGACCTTGAACCACCCTGGGGATTGTGTTGCTTGAGGAACGATTGTAGAGCGGCTATCTGGCGATTGATGTTGGCAATGTCTTGTTTAATGATGTAGGTCAGTTCCTGAACGAGTGGAAGCATGAGCGCTGGAATACAAAACGCATTGAAAGGACACGTACACTGATCTCCACGGGCCGATCGTCGAATAATGTTTTCCGCTTCGCAACTAACCACGACGAGTCAACGACCGACAAGAGCCGCAGAGAACAACGTACGGTGTGCGAGCTTTCCAAGCTTGATGGTGGTGCTACTTATGTCTCTGCCAATGGCCGAGGCCATTCGTGAAAACTCGGTCTTGGCAGTACCTTTGGCATGACCCTGGAGCAGGCGCTGTTTCGCCTCCGAAGTTCTTGGTGGTAAAGCAGACCTGCTTCGTATGGAGTCGACACAGGTGCGGAATTCGTTTGTTCGGTCCTGGATTGCCATGAGCTGGAGGAGTATGTCTACGGAAAAGGTATTAATATCTGGCGGGTATACGACCGCTGAGTAAGTTAGAGGGACGTTTCGAGTCCAACAGCCGCCTCTTGTGCCGGAACGGGCACCAGCACCGGCCGCCCGGCGCCGGATGATTCGGCCGACAACAGTCGCGTGCCATGCAAGCACGTCATGGTCAGGTTTGCCCATGTTCAGCATCCTCCGACGCTCTGCTGGACACCCCGGGCCTGTGGCGCTGCGACTCTTCCTGACGACCAGGTTGTTTTGTTCCCGTCCTGCACTCAACCACACCCCTATTCCATCCTCGTCACCGCGCCGCCTCACCGCAAAATTCGACATGCCCTCCTCCCCCAAGCCGAAATCTAAGGTCCTCGTGCTCGGTGCAGGCAACTTTGGAAGCTGTCTTGCAGATCATCTCGGTGACTCTGATCATGAAGTCTACATCTGGTCCCGACATGCTAGCTTCGTCGATCATTTTAATACACACCATCGCAATCCAGACTACTTGAAGGACCATGTCTTCTCCAGTAACATCCGCGCTGTCGGTCCAGAGATCCCGGACAACGAGAAGGTTCAAGAAATGGACGTCGTCTTGTTTGCAATACCGACCCAAGGAGTCAGGTAAGACTTACTATTCTCCCTCCGGGGCATCTCATCGCAACACGGTCCGCTCTCAGGGAGACTCTGATCAAACTCCGAGCTAGTTTGGTTGGAGAAAATCTACCTCTATTAATTTTCGTGAACAAGGGTATAGAGACGGACACGCAGGCGCTAACCCTTGAGATAATCGCTGATACATGTGGAAGCGATATCGCTCGGGCCGCGACCTTCATTGTAAGTCAACGTAAGACACAGCAACGATCGCGGAAACTCACGTCATGCAGTCGGGACCCTCTTTTGCTACAGAGAGTTGGTACCCTGATGTAGTCCCGTTCCTGTTCTGCTAACGAACCGAGTTAGTTGTCCGCAGACAGCCGACCTCTGTCTCTGTTGCCTCGTTGACAGAATCTCAGGCCCAGAAAGCATCGCAGATATTTCACCAACCATGGTTCCGATGGTAACGTTCACTTGCACACGTTCGAATGGCACCCCTCGATCTCATGTTCTCATAGCTATACAGGCGGAGATCCGATAGGACTGGAGTTAGCTGGTGCCCTTAAGAACGTTTACGCTATCGCGGCTGGTATGGCTGATGGCCTGGGTTTTGAGAATAACACAAGAGCAAGTTAGTGGAAGCATGTCCTGACAAGAAACGATTGACATTGGAGGATCCATAGGTCTTATTACTCGAGGATTGGCTGAGATGACACGTATAGGCACAGCATATGGGGCGTCTCCGCTGACATTCCTGGGACTTGCTGGCGTGGGAGATCTTTTCCTCACGTGTAGTTCTTCGACCAGCCGGAACTACACAGTGGGATATCGATTGGGGAAGGGGGAGGCGCTTGAAGACATCATTAACACGCTTGGAAGTGTAGCCGAAGGGGTGACGACAGCAAAAGGGCTCAAGAAGATTATCGATGAGATGGACGTGTCAGCTCCCATCGCGAACGGGGTGAGTGGCGGAATTTACCGAGTCCTATTCCTTCTCAGCCGAACTTCGCGAAACAGATTTACGCGGCCTTGTACGAAGGTATGGGTTTCCGTCAATGTATTGTACACGAGTTGAAACGTAGGGCCGGGTGCTGTAGGCAAGGACGTAAAGACAGGAGTGCAAGAACTGATGAGCCGACCTCCGTCACGAGAGCTCGTTCTACCGAGGAAGACCGGTGGGCAGGCGTCAAGGCTGTTGAAGAAACTTGGGATTGAGCCTATTGGGTAGTTTGATTTTAGTATGTACCATTATAGCTAGTGAGGAGTAACCGCATGTGGTGCCTTGCCTGACGAAATGGGCAACCCACGGCTGACATTGCAAAATACGTAAGACCGCGCAAAAGCCATTCGTATCGGAGCGGAATGTTGTCTCGGTGAGCACGCAGGGTCGTGCACACGACGGTCGCCCCAGCTTGTTTCATGGGGATCATGATGAGCTGTGAGTCGGGCTATAATATTCGCCGTCCTCCGGCGAGACAGTCCTTGCAAGTCAATTACGTAAATATAATATTTAAATAAACAAGTTTTCCCGCGCTTTTTTTTCTCATTTTTTTCGTGCAGTTGCTCCCGAAGTCCGACAGTCCAAGGGTGACTGACTGACCAACGCTCGTGTTTCTCTCCGTGTTTTTCTCAGCCCGACTTTTTTTCTTCTTCTCTGTGCTGTACCGTGTTTGTTCTCTCTCTTGCTTTCCATCTACCACCATCACCCACTCTTCGAAATGGCCTCCCCACTCTGGAACGCCGCCTCTGAGGGGAACATCGACACCCTCCTAGCACTACTCCACAATACATCTCCTGCCGATATCGAGATCAAAGGTATGTCTCTCTCCCTCCTTTCAGCCTTGAGTCGTGTTTTTTTTAAATTCCCCTTCCTTATAGACCACACCGGCGCCACGCCCCTCCAGGAAGCAGTCAAGAATGGCCATCTTGATGTGGTCAAGGCACTCCTTGACAAAGGTTCGCATTCGATCCTCGATCGCGCCGCGTGTGATTAATCGATCTCCTCGTCCTTCCCATCAGGTGCCGATCCCTCTTTCGCAGTCACTCATGGCTCCCCGAACTCGTATACAACAAACCCCGAAATCATTCAACTACTTAAAAATGCTTCAGTAAAAGGCTTGCTCCCTCAAGATCAACCCTATCCACAGGATCCCCATGTCGATCCATCGAAGCGATTCTACCCTGTCCCTATCCCTCCTTATGGCTATTATCCATCTATCGCACCCGTTTCTCCTCTCCCTGACGGCTCACCTGCATACTATCAGCTCCCTCCAGTGCCCCTCGGCGAGAACGGTGCATATGGAAACTTCCCTCCACCCGAAGTAGCCAGATTCATTCCTTGCAGGTATTATCCTGCTTGCCGCTATGGTTCCTCGTGTCTCTTCGCTCACCCCCAGGCTCCTTACTATCCCGGTCCCCCTCCCCCTGCCCCTGCTCAATATTCAATCCCTTACGACCACATGACTCAGCAGCAGTACCCTCCAAACTACTATCCACCACCCCCTTCCTATCATCCTCCTGCACCTGTCCCACCCCACATGAACCCCGTATCCCCACCCCCACTGCCATCAGTTCATACTCCTCCCCATCCTCCCATGGTTCACGCGCGATCTGCCTCGGACGCGCTTTCTCCCATTCAAACGCCGGTACAGGCACCCTATGGGCCAATGTCTCCTGCCTCCCCATCTTACCCTCACCCTGTCCATCTTCCTCTTCCTCTTTCTATTCCTACGCTTCCACCGCCTCATCAGCCCGCGACCGCCCCTGGCCCCCAGTCCCCCCAGTCAATGTATCCAAATGGACCTGTATCTGCTCCACCGTTCTCAGTGCGTCAGGATCCTTCACCGTATCCTCCAGCTCCACATCCGCACTCACCGTATCCCGAGGTCAACGGTGGACCGAAGTCTCCAGTCCTTTCTCAGGGAGAAAACTTTGGCCCCCCTCCTGCCTTCCGACAAGGAATGAACCATAACCGCAGAGGCGGCCTACGAAGAGGCTCGTTTGGTGGAAATAGAAAACCTGCGTGCCTGTTCTACCCCGCTGGTAGGTGTAGAAACGGTGACGAATGCCGTTTCCCTCATGTTGTCCCTGATACACCTGCACAAACCCAGTTGGGTATTCGGGGCTCTCGTGTGAGAGACGGTGCGAATGATATAAATACAATCGAAGAAAACTTTACTACCATGAATGTACGAGATGTAAGCAACCAACTCATCCTTCATCTTACACGGCCTAAGTTGTAATTCACCTCATCCTGTATAGGACGCTCAACCGCGACGCGGGATAAATGGCACGGTCAATTCAAGTCGCTCGCAGTCCACAGATCCGGGCAATCGTTCAAAGGGCTTGAAGTCCAACGTGCCGCGGGTAGAGAAAAAGCCCTTTGTCAAGCAACAGCGAGTCCCGAACGCTGATGAATTTCCTATGCTCGGTGGATCTACGACCACATCATCGAGGAGTTCCGTGAGTGGAGCCCCGGTGACCAATGGGCTGGCAGGTCCTACTGCCGCCCAAGTACTGCAAGCACCGCCACCTCCTTCCCGCAAAGACGTAACCAAAGAACCTGGTACTCGCAGCGTCTCACCGGAGGAGCGTCAGGCAAAAAGCCAAATTGTAGGTTTTACCAAGATCCCGAAAAGCACCGTTAATAATTTCCACAGGATGACAAATTGACTGAGGTAAATGGCGCTCAACCTAATGGTGCGACAGGCAACGTCACGACCAAATTACCCATCTCTTTCGCGGCTGCGGCGACCGGAACCCCCGAACCAGTGAAGGAGGTCTCTGTTTCCGCGTAACGCAATGTTTATATTGCCTATCATATATATCATTTCGTCTTTTTGTTTGGACATTCTTGGTTTTGTGGTGGCCAACCACAGTTTTATTTATCGCTAGCAAGTTTGTTCTTTTGCACATAAGCACGGTCGTTTTTATACTTTCCCCCCCATCTGTTCTTTGGTGTTTGTTTTCTAGAGGTTTCCATCTGCCGTCTAACCTTGTCTGTCTCATGCTGACCGGTACACATACTTACGATTATTATCGACTATTACTGTGACACTCCCCTGTCCACCATCACACTGTTTTCTTTGCATAGCATACCATTATTGATGCCTCGTCCCGCGAGAATACAATACACACTGCTTCCATCCAGTGCTTGCTGCAGAGATTTGCATGTTATGTCCAGTGTTCCAACTGCCGGATCTCCACCCCACTTGCACCGATTACCTGTCCTATTTCGTACACAGGAGCTCCAGAATCCCTGCGCAAGGCATTTAACACAGTTTCACATGTGTCCTTGGGAACGATGACCACGAGGCCGATACCCATGTTAAAGGTGCGTGCCATTTCTAATGGTGTGACTCCACCTTGCTTCATCAAGTACCGAAACACACCCGGTAGCCGCCAGGTCGACGCGTCCACGTAACAACCCAACCCGTTCGGGAGAACTCGGGGAATGTTCTCGATGAAACCTCCGCCTGTGATGTGGGACATGGCTTTAATAAGACCCATTTGGGCGATCGGGAGCACTTGTTTGACGTAGATACGGGTCGGTTCAAGGAGGTTTTGGCCAAGTGTTTGAGTTGCGTCCCAGGGGCAGGGAGAGGAATAGGCTAGACCTGAGAGGGAGACGATTTTGCGGACAAGAGAGAACCCGTTGGAGTGCAATCCGGAAGAGGCAATACCGAGTAGAACGTCTCCTTCGACGACGTCACGAGGAAGAACCAGTTCCCTCTCGACGACACCAACAGCGAAACCCGCGAGATCATAGTCGCCTGAGAGGAGATAGATCGTCATTGCGGGCTATCGTGGCACACCAGTAGTCCTTACCGTCCAAGTACATGCCCGGCATCTCAGCGGTCTCGCCCCCGATGAGGGCACATCCAGCTTGCTGACATCCATTTGCAATGCCCTTGATTACGCTAGCCGCAACAGTAACATCTAGTTTGCTGCAACCGTAATAGTCCAGGAAGTAGAGTGGTTCTGCGCCTTGCACCAGCAAGTCATTGACAGACATGGCCACCAGGTCAATGCCTGCCATGTCTAGTTGAGAGACGACCCTGAGAGACTATGGAGCAAAACTCACCTACAAGATCATGGATGCCCGTTTCGATGGCAATGCGAAGCTTGGTGCCGACGCCATCCGTTCCGCTGACTAATAATGGGTCTTTATATCCAACAGCTTTCAGGTCAAAGATGCCCCCAAAGCCTCCTATCACTGCATCCGCGCCAGCACGTTTGGTCGCACGCACGTAGGGCTTGATGGCATCAACAAGCGAGTTCCCGGCGTCTACTGATACACCAGCCTGCTCGTAAGTGAGGCCTTTAACAGGGGCGTTGGCCCCCGTCAATGCTCTAATACGAACATGAGCATTGTTAAGCTGAGGAACGAAACTTTGCTCGCCTATAGGCTATGTCGCGACGATACACCATGCCCTCAAACGAGATATTGTCAATCGCGGAGTACACAGAAGAAAGTGCCTCTTCTAATGATGCAGCGACAGCTGACACAGCCAAGACGCGACCACCTGTCGTAACGAGTTCATCTCCGTTCAGCGAGGTGCCGCAATGGAAGACAACCACTTCTGCCCAAGGCAATGAGTGAAACACAGTTCTCGAGCGGCAATGCTTACCCGATGGTATTTCACCGATTTCAATGCGTTTGCCTTTCGTGTATTCGCCAGGATAACCGCCTGATACCAATACAACCGAGACGGCGAAACCCGATCGGCTGCTTATTTGTACCGAGTCGAGCCGGTGCTCTGCACAGGCCTACCTGGTCCGAAGGCTAGTCGGCATTGTCAAGATCTCACTGATTCGAAACGACGTACGAGGAGTACGGCAGCGAGGTCAGCGTCATCGTCCATTAAAAGTATGAGGGCCTCAGTCTCAGGATCACCAAACCGGACGTTGTACTCAAGGACTTTCGGCCCGCTTTCGGTAAGCATAAATCCGACAAAGAGTAGACCAACAAAAGGGAAACCTTGGTCACGATGAATACTCTGTGCGATGAAGGCACGGTTGGAAAACGTACCCTCTCTTCTCATGCCATCGATGGTGGGACGAAGGGTTTCTTGCATGATGCGATCCATAATCGCGGGGGTTGCTGCCGGGGCTGGGGCATACACACCCATACCACCAGTATTTAACCCAGTATCACCCTCGCCGATTCGTTTGTGGTCTTGAGCAGGAGGAAGGGGGATAATCGTGTAACCGTCAGAGAATGCAAGGACGGATATCTCGGGGCCTTCAAGCAGTTCTTCGACTACGATTTCGTTCCCTGGCGGGTAGAACATGGTAGGAGGCTGAATATAGTGATGTCAATTACACGAAAGGCGTAGCGGACCTGCAGCGCCAAACACGTTGGCTACCATGATTTGTCGTAGACCTTCTACTGCTTCATCGGTAGATTCTGGGATGAGCACCCCTTTGCCAGCGGCAAGACCGCTGGCTTTGAGTACGACTCGATAGCCACAGGTACGGACATGCTGAGTTGCTTCGTCAACTTGCGAGGACGAGAATGTGCGGAAGGTGGCCGTTGGGATTTTGTGACGGTGCATGAATGCCTTGGAAAATGCCTTGCTTCCCTCCATTCTTGCGGCAAGCTCGGTGGGACCGAAGGTGGGTATGCCAACTTGCATGATCGGGTTAGCGACATGTTCCGGGGTGCAACGTTTATTAGCTGACCTTTACGGAAGCACGTCTGGATGCCTCGCACCAATGGTTCCTCTGGACCAGGAAGGGCAAGATTGATCTGGTGCGGATATTAGTAGCAGGTGAAGCTATATTGAGGTGTACTGACCTCGTTCTGAACGGCGAACTGGACGAGTTGGTGATAGTGGGGGGCGGCAAGGGGCAAGTTTACATTCTCTGTCTTTGGGGTGCTGGCAGTTCCACCATTTCCGGGACAGACATAAATGCGATTTACGAGCGGGGACTGAGCGAGCTTCCATGCCAGAGCATGCTCTCTGCCTCCGCTGCCTAGAACAAGGATTTTGGCACTCATTTACGAGCGGCAAAGTGGACAAAATGGAGAGTGAATGGAAAAGGATAAAATCGGAATGAATCGATGGGAAATAGATAAGATAACCATCTCTTGGGTTTTTTGTCTTTTTTTTTTTTTGCAAAAGTGGGATAACACGGAACCGGGTCGAGCTGGATTCGCAGATCAGCGGAACGACGGGCCTCGAACTGAGAACGCAGCGATGTGCTGTTCCTGCCCTCGCCTAGTGAGAGTGGCTTTCGCACCGCTCACCGTGCCAGAAGTGCGGGGTCCGACGATGGCGCGTGACCATGGAGTCCAAAAGCAAGCAGGTGGGGAGCGCCACTGGGAGCTCTGTCGCTGCGCAGTCAGTCCTACTCGTCTCTCGGCGTGTGTGAATGGAGACCGTCGTCGGCTAGGGAAATCTGTCAGGGATGTCTGGTTACAGGAACACGCTGTTCCAGACTGTGCTTGAGCCGTTCGAAGAGGCGAGTACTGAGGCACTCCCGGTCGTTGACCAGCGCGCTCACGATGCAGGCTGTTCGACAGAGCTCAGCCACAGACCGTCTTTTCACGCTCAACCAGCACCGCTCGCCGGATGAGCTCGACAAACCAATGGATGAAAAGGATGCAGTCTCACGGAGGCTGTCTCGCAAGGATTCAAAAAGCACCTCGGGAAGATCGTTATGGCATAGGAAATCTACAAAGAAGTCAACCGAGTCGCCTGCTGCCACTGCCACTCAGGTGAAGCACCTCTCCTCGCCAAGCACACACTCGCTGCCCGCAATGGACCCAAACGACGACCACGACGGCACCCACAGTTCCCATGAAAACCCCTCCTCCCTCCTCTCCCGCTCCATCGTCCCAGATCCGTTGGGCGAGCTCCCTGCCTGGTTCAAGAAAGAAACCGACATGGCTGCCGCCAACATTTCCACCTTCAGGATCAAGTACCCTCTTCACAGTCCAAATGGCCCTCGTTGGTACAGGAATCACCACTTACTCCCTCCCACCTCCCTCAATCGTCCTCCTTCGCTTTTCTCCCCTTTCTTCCCCCCCATCTCAGCTTCTGTACACAATGCACATGACCGGTCTGAAGATCCAACGCGGCCTCCTGGTCCCAGTCGCTCCCCCTCCGGTACACCTTTACCAACACCGAGCTCGTCCCAAGTGCGCATCCCCGATCCCAGTGTCAAGCCACGCAGTCGCAAGACCTCCCAAGACAATATCGATTTAATGGATCTTAGTGATCCTTGGGGCACGCGCTGGCATCACGAGTCACCGTATGACGCGGGCAGCAGCATTAGTCCTGTATCTGTTGATTCCCCCGAGGTAATCCGTCACTCTCGCCCCCGCTACCTTGTCTTGGGACTGACTGACCGATGCAGGGTGCGCCACGCACTCGCTCCCGCCTATCGAGTACGAATACGGGTCAAACCCGTCGAAAGACTGTTACGCCGTCGCCCCTCTCCCAGTCGACATCTGCACTGCATTTACAAACACCGGAGCCAACACCGGTGACGCGTAAGCTAAGCAAGCGTCGCAAGCCTGTACTGGGTGGGTTCTTTGGCTCACACGAAAAAGATTCGCCGGAGGGGCAAGATACGGATCCCGTTGAAGACTCGTCGTCCAGCTTACCAAAGCGATTGTCGACTGTCCCGAGTGGTGCTCTTCGCATCAATGTTGGTGGATCGAAGCGTCATTCTGCCCTCTCCCCAATGTCCATCTTTGCAAATGGCTCCACAGCAGCGTTGTCAAGCCATTCGTCTTCAAAGCATGACAAACGACAGAGCGTCTTTGGGAGATTGGTGAGGAAGTTTAGTATCTTGCGGAGGTCTAGCCAAGATCCGGTTACTTCCATCAACGAATGTTCCGAGAGTACTGCCGGTGGGGCCGCACTTTCGGCTGTGGAGGAACAGTCATCGCGCCGCTCGCTCATCTTGCAGAGCCAACCATCCCCGGAGAAGCCGGTGACGGAAAAGAAGGTCTTAGATCGATCTAAGCGCATTCCTCCCCCACGGATAGACTTGGATATGGAACCGCAAGATGGCAAAGGTCCGTCAATAGAAGTTGAGCGGGCGAACAGCGACCGTACCTCATCGATTTCCTATGATGTACCGTTCTCGCCACTGGGGAAATTGATGATCGCAAACCCCGACGCCCCAAGTTCCGGGGGCACCACTCCTGTCAGGATGAACAACGCATTACCGCCAGAGGCTCCCGGTGAACCCCCACCCGGGCCCAGGCATCCGACTCAGGCCGTACCAACTGCACAACGCCCTCACTCTGTGGAACGGCGACCAGATGCTAAGCCTACTTGTGTGTCTTCCTCGATTGGGAGGTCGTCGCCCATCCCAGGACTCCTCAGCCCCATTTCTGTCGCCGTCCCTGCTGTCACCTTTCCTGAAGTGTCGCAATTCATGGCTACGTCACGTTCCCCTATTCCACCTATTTCGATTCCACCTTCGTCGCCGTCCCCTGGACTTCGCCTATCTACGAGTGCTCCGGTTCAAGTACCTATCCCAGTACGTACCGTCGGGGATGTTTCGCCCAGATCATCACCGTCACCGGCCAAGGAGGTACCACCTCTTGTACCCCCACGATTGGTCTTTCCCGTCGTCGACGACTCTCCATTATCCAAGGCGTCAGTTCTCGTTAATCCCCCTACCCCTCACAATACCGACGAACCTCATTCCGAGTTACCTGTTTTTGAGAGAGTCTCAACGGACCGCTCTGTTGATAACAGACAATCCCAGAATGTGTCACTCCCCAAGCAGGTTTCACCTACCAAGGAAGTTGACGACCAGCAAATAGACAGCGAAGTTCGGCTTACCAAGTCTAATTCAACGAGTAGGAAAACAGAGACTTACAAGCTTGTGAGGACCCTTTCGATGTCGTCATCGGAGGCGGCGTTTCAGGCTGAGGGTGACCAATGGTTGGTTGTCAACTCGGTTGGGGTTCCCCGCCGTCGAAGGACGAAGGAGAGAGTGGAGAAAACAGAGAGGATTGAGAAACCCCCTTCAAAAACACCTCGTGAGAGGGAACGCGAGAGAGACCGAGAGAAAGACCGAGAGCGCGAGAGGGAGAGGGAGAGGGAGCGCGAGAGGGAGCGGGTGAGAGAGAGGGAGAAAGAGCGGGCGAGAGATCGCGAGAGGGACAGGGACAGGGAGCGGGGGAGGGATGAAGAACGTGCACGCAGGCGGAGGCAAGAGAAGACTACCCAACAGGGAGATGAAGGCCAACGTCGAATCGCTAGCCACGCAAAGCCGAAATCACCACCAATCGACAAAACGGACTCTGGTTCTCTCTCAGGGCGACCTGGACGGGCTCGTAGTCTTGATACTGCGCAACGTCCAACTCTAGTTCAGCCTCTGATATTCACCCTGCAGGACGAGCCTCCACGCCCCCGTAAGAGCGATGACCGACCGCGAGATTCCATCCATCAGGGTCACTCAAAGACTGCACGCCCCGGGCCGAGCCCAATCGTGACGGTTGCGCGTGTTGATCGCCTGCCATCCATGTCCGCCCGGCCAACATCCGAGTTGACTTCTGCAGCCGATATGAATGCTCTTAAAGCTCGTGAAGCTTGGGAGATAGATCGGCTATGGAAGGGTAGAAGCATGGTTCAAGGTCAGCCGGAGACCAGCATGATTGCCTCATCCTCTAGCATGGAGTTCAAGACTCCCAACGAAACAGCTAGAGATGCCATTTCGATACAAAGCTTCGCTCACGGATCCAGTCACACGTCATACGTCGTGCAACCGTTACAAGCGCACCCTATACCAGCCAGTGTGTTTTATGCCAACATGCCATCTGCTCCTCCGCCAATTATCTATGCTGCTACCTCTCCATACGGGCAACCGCAACCTTCATCCTCGAGAGACTATACCACGTATAGATCACTACCAAACTCTTTCGCATTTCCTTCCAAGGAATCTTCGGCAGACGCACCGACTCGCCCCAACCCCTTACCTGCTCCCCCGCGGGAATCGAAATATCAACCTGCCCTTTTACCAGTCATGGCAGATAGAAGCAGTGGATCTGCTTCAGAATACTGGGGAAAATACGCTAACATGTCGTCACATTCATGATAAACCCACTTCAACTTTGTCATTCGCATGATTCTGATTTCACACTCACTTAGACTCACGTACACTCACGATATTCCCAGTTACTGCAACGTCACATTTCTTTGTTCTGGTGCTGTTCTTTCCTTCGGGTGTTGCTTGCATTTTTATTGTTGCTTCCTTTCTCTTTTCCCTATATTCACTTATTGCCTTGGACTCCGGACCTCTACCATGTAACAGCTCACTCAATCTTAATGAGAGCGGCAGCATAATCAGATCAATATCCACACTGTAGCAACGAAGTCTTGCCAAGTGTCTAATGTGGACGTATGATTTGTATTGCAATGTTCACTTGTAAACCCTACTACCCGTCGCCAGAAAAAAACCGAAGTACCTTCGGACCATGGTAATCACCAGATCTTGGCTACTAGTCAAAGTTTTCGGGTTTCCAGAGGACAACTCAGTGGCCAAAGTGCAGGACTGTCGTGTCAACAATATTAGATCCTTATATACTAAATAGTAGGCATAAGTAGGGTTTCGTCCGAGTCAGCGCCGGGTTGTTGCTCACAGATACATTGTCTGACTGCCGTTGGAGGATGCACTGATTTCCATTTCTAGATCGAACGAGCCCTAAATTACGGTATACGGTAGTACACACACGTCACACATTGCGTCACTCGACATCTGTGACCAATGACGCACTCCCAGTGGCCCGGCATATACTGTACTAGCACTATCGATTCGTCTGTCACACGTCACAAGGGCCCAAAGGTGATGCAATTTTCGAGTTTGTCACGCATCATTGGCCCAATTGACAAAATAAGTTTCCTGAATGCCAGTCAAGTACCCCTGGTTGGTTCTATTATATATCTGACAAAATGACAAAATTTTTGGTTGCTGTAACACATGATATTGGCTGGTGACAAAATAATTTTTTGTCAGACCTTGTCATGCATCACAAGGCCTGACAAATTGATAGTGCTAGTACAGTATTGTTGGATTCTTGATTCCATATTTGGTATTACTTGCTTACTTAAGCAGTACCTTACATCGGACCATTTACCTTTAGTCTTACTTAGTGACTTACTGAGTATTCTACAGGTATACTTACTGACCATCCTAATATTATAGTGACTTACTGAGTATTCTACAAGTATACCATAGACAATAAGTTGCTTGCCCCATATCTTCCTTTCATTCATGTCCCAACATCACACATGGTCCATGCCTGAGCCCCATCCCACTGATGCAGCTATGGATCCAACACCTTCACAAACCATGTTGGCTCCCTTTCCCACTATGTAGCAGTGTTCAAAGACTTTTTCCTTGTCTCACTTGCATTCCACAGCTTCACAGTTTCAACCTTTGCCATCATATCATCACTGTTACATTAGGAGATGATATTCCTGGCAATTGGGTTCAGCACCTTTGCTGTTACATCCACCATTGGACTTCTTGGTGTGATGTGCAGCTCACAGAAAAGAAGTGAAAGATGGAGCACTCTCTGGTACCTGGAGTTCCAACTGTTTTGCAGCTTAGAGGTGTTTGTGGTGGATTTGATACTTATTCAAAAATATTTCACAAAAGATGGTATATGTGTTTAACATACACATTAGATTGGCTAACAGTGCTGTGTCAGAATTTTGTGATACTCATGTCATGTTAGCCAGCCTACTTATGATTTTTGTAACAACTGCAAACTTCTTCCATCACCTCTATACCAGTGCTGCTGCAGTTACAGCAACTATTGGCATGCAAAGGCCAAATGAAGAAGCCCTTGAAAGGAAAGGAGCTATATTTGATAATTGTTTGCTCTGGTCATTGCAACTAGTAGGTAACTTGCTGTTTGACATTGTGTCAACATCCCATCTACTTTCAGATCCAGGGACTCACCAGACACAAGTACAGATCATAGGCTCTCCCCAATGAGAAGACCAAGCTGCTGGGTGATGTTTCATATGTAGTTTAGATTTGAACCAAATTCATTGTATACTTGTTTTGGAATGCATGGGAATGCCCTCTATAATACTCCACTGTCTTTGTCTCACTTTTATTTTCTGGTGTTGGCTGCAGGTGTATGTAGTATTGTGAGTCTCAGCCTGTCACAATGTCTGATCTACATAGGATTGGTATTGGAATGATAAATATCCTGATTACACAGGGGAAAGAAGGGATTATGGTATCATAAGATAAGAAATACCAGAATTCTTAGCAATTGGTTCCAGCCCTTCTTGACTGCCCCCTCTTACTGGCGTGATTGTAGAGCCCTTTCCTCAGCTCATGACTCAGATGCTGATATGTTGAAAAAGTTCAACACTTTGTAGCTCTACAAAGACTTTCTTCTTCTATCAAAGAGTTTTGACACAGATCATCTGTTCATGTTTAACCAGCACCACTCACAGGATGAGCTCAATGAACTAATGGATGAAGAGATTGCTGTCTCATGGAGGTTGTCCCATAAGGATTTGAGAGACACCTCTGAAAGATCATTGTGACATACAAAATTCACCAAGAATCAACTGAGTTGCCTGTTGCCACTATCATTTACATAGATGAAGCACCTCACCTTCTTGCCAAGCCCACACTCATTGCTATTACATGAAGCATACACAAAGGAAATCTTTGTCTTAGGAGGTACTCATGAAGAGACTCAACATCTGAAAAGAAGACAAGGACTATAGATTGAAAAGTTACAAAGGTTTCGGAGGGTGAGGATGAAGGTTACTGAGGATGAGGGTTACAGTTGATCAGACATGTGGACACAAGAGTACACTTGTATTGCATAGAATGAGTGTGTAGACTACTGGTACAGGGCAGCTGGTTATAAGTATGAGGAACACTATCTTCTTTTAGACAAAATGATGAAGAATCAACCAAAATAGGTGATTTCCAGACAATGTGTCTTGTCTTCATGGGCTAGAACACTTTGTTCAAGGGAAGTATGAGAAGTCTACCCTTGGCGGAGTTAGGAG